>JNFW01000005.1:714735-875589 GCA_002564245.1 Saccharomycopsis fermentans | reverse complement strand
TCTAGTACTGTTATCCCAACATTGAACTTTAGCACCACTCAATGCAACTTCACAAATTGAGACTCTCTTACGTTCACCACCAGAGACACCACGAACATAATCATTACCAACTCTTGTGTTTCTGGTATGACTCAAACCATAAGTGGCCATAATGACATCAGTCATATGTTGTGCATATTCTTCCCTGGATAACTCAGAACCTCTGTTATCAGGAACTCTTAAGCTTGCTGCGAATTTTAATGTATCACCAACAGACAAATTTGGGAAATGGTTTTCAGTTTCTGCACAGTAGACAACCTCACCTCTATAATGCTTATGAATTTCTTTACTTGATAAACCGTCGTAAGATAAATGTGATTCTGGATCCACAGAAAAACCATAGGTTTGAGTAGCGATGGTTTTCAAAAAAGTGGTACAACCAGCACCAGGTTTACCCAAAACCACACAAACCTCACCAGGCTTTAAAAGACCGTCCATTGGTTTCAAAATGTCAAAGGTAGGCTCTTTTTTGTTTCTAAGTTTGTTGAATAAAGAGAGGATATCCTTAGGCAAGGAGTTCAAGAAGTTTGCTTGATAATCTGAATCAACAGAGGCACCCGAAGCTCTCAAGTTTCTGAAAGAAACACCCAATCTTGTAGGTTTGTAATATTCAGGGTCACTGTTGATCATTTTTTGTAAATTCATCACCCAGAGCTTAGAATCAAACTCATCAGAATTTGGATCTAATTTAGGGTCGTCTGCGGCAGCTAGGACTGGGTTAGTACCCTCCACATTCTTGAAAGAGTAAATTGAAAAAGCATCACTATTGTTGTCAGATGCTCTCAAGGAAGATGCTCGCGACAAAGTTCTGGCTAAGTCCTTGACTCTGTTGGAAGCCTCTTGATCAAAGCCATCGTATTGGACAGTGTTGACGATTTCCGAAGAGCTGGTGTCATTACTTATAGCACTGGCTGCTTCATTCATCTTTAAATTTCAATAACGAAAGCTAACAGGCAACTACTATGAAATAAAAAATAAATATAAACTATATTGCCAGGTAACAATAGGTATTAACCAATGTGTCTTGATTATTTTGGGAATCGAAATCAGAAAGAACTATTTATAGAAACGTTAACAGGTTGGATATTGGAAGGATATCGATTCAATTTATATTAGTTGCAGCTGTTGAAGACAAAAATAAATAAAAAAAAGAAATATCGTTAACTACTGGTACCATTAATCCGAAAATGTATGTGTGCATCCATTTATTTCATCCATCTCCATGCACGCTATTTTGCTTTTTTTGTTCGCATCAACAATTATTATTAATTTCTTGGTGGGATATTCTCAGTGTCTTCTCCGTGCTAATTTCGTTAGTTGGTTTCTGCATCAAGCTTAAAAGCGAAAAGAACAAATGACATATACAAAAGCGAACTTTTCACAACGGTAGTAACAGAATCCTGCAAATTTGGCTGCTTGAATTATTTTTTTTTCCATGCTGAGAGCAGAACCAACAACGCGAAACAATTTTCATACCCTCTTATTAACATTACTAAAGTAACTGTGAAGGTATCTCGGTGTTAACAATCAGTACAACATGTACGTTGTGTGAATTTTGCAGTTTCTTTTTCGGGGATAATAACTTTAAAATATAGGAGATCAATTTGTAGTGTGGACGTAACGGGATTAATGCAGAGACCATGACTACAGCAATTAATCTATACGAGCGAAAGAAGAAAAAAAAAAAAAAAGGATGCAGATCTTACACTTTCGTTCATAATCCCATACATTGGCGGGCTTCGGTCTTAATTCCCCAGTGTGCCCAAATAATTGCATTAACTTTTGCCAGCTGTTGACTTGGCCTTCTGTTTGCAACAAGCATGCGATATCACCGAAGAGATTCTGCAATTAGCAAACTGCTTGCAGCAGGGCTGAGATAGCATAAGCATTGTTCTCTAGAGCCAAGTTTCCTAAAACCTTTTTTCGTACATAATTATCGGGGATTTCGCAGATAGTAAGGGATTAGCGCGCTTGCCTCAAGGGTTGAAGTTCACACCACACAAACAGTATACAGAAATTGTCCATAAGAACACCGTTTTTGCATCCGGACACCATAGCATGAACCAGCGAAAGCATCTCCACAACGATCAATCTCTTTCAAGTCACGTGCACATACAGGGAAAGTCAACGGTTAAAAATAGGCTTATCTCCAGGCTGCAGAACAATCGAGATATGTCATTTGATTTTGGGTGTTCACCCACTCCGAAAATCGCTCTGAATGACGGACTTCGGCGATTCTGGATCTGTCTTACAATTCCATAACAAGCCTTAAACAACCTGAATTTTTTAGCAAAGAGAAATATTATTTGAGGCCTTTTATACAGTGTGCTGAAATTTGGCATATTTGCATTGGTGCATCTCGCTCGATAATTATTGATGCTGCGAATGGTTTTACATTTCTCTCTGACTCCAAAAAAAGTTTCAGATATTTCATTATACTGTATAGCATAGTTATCGTGCATCAAGCATAACTGGTTAATAATACATCGAGCATAGCCAGTTTGATCCATAATTATTCTCGCTTTTTTTTTCCAATTTTCATGATAAGAAAATCCAAAACTCCAAAAATTCAGTTCAAAAACACCACAGCTTAGCTCAAGAATTCTCCACAATATTTCTCAAAATAGGAGCTACTTGCTTTCGACTAGCATTGGTATTCTGCTGTTGAAATTTTGCAAATTTTTTGTTCGTTCCGGAGTCTAGTCTTTTCAATTCTAATGTGCTGCTCGCCAAATCATTGATAAAAAAGCCAAAAGAATCTTCTCTGAGCCATACCATCAACTCTCTGCTGAATTTTTGAGTTGATTCGTCCATATAACTGGTCATAAGTATACAGATATCAAGCCGTTGTGTGTCTCGAAACATTTCAATATCACTTAAAACCTGTGTTTCACCATCTCTATTTAACAACCATTCAAATGGTTTCACTAAAGACGAAATTCCAGTGCTGTAAATTTTCTCATTTTCATTTATTCTAGGCAAATCGTAAGTCTTGAAATCCTTTTGCAAAATTTGGCATACTGTCAAATCATCAATATTGTTTTTCTTTTCCTTCAACACCTGGTATAACTCAATAAAGTTTATTTTGTTCCCGTTTGCCGTATCAGTTACTTCATTATATTTCGTGTAAAAATTGTCATAAATCTGAAGATCCAAATCGATAGCTTTGAATTTTAGTTCATCTGTGTCAATAAGTAGAGCACTGCATCCAAGAGTGATCATTTCAGCTAAATTTAAAAATTTACGGGCGTTGTCCCCCAAAGAAAGTAATCTCATTTCGTTGATCCAATAGTTTGTTACTAAGGTAGTGCATGAACCGCAAGTTTGAATGATTCGAGGTGACACTCCTTCAACAAACATTTTTTCGTCTGCATGATGATCGATCATTGAAACCACTTGGAATTCTGATTTTAATTCTTGTCTAATGAATTTTTCAGGATTGTTATGGTCTACTAACACGATTTTCAACTTTTCTCCATCACTTGCTTCAATATCATTTAATTCGTCAATAAAAACGAGATCCTCGAAATTTACTTGTTTCAATTTTTCAAATAGTAGCCAAGTACAGTCTTTTCTCAAGGATAGTTCATGTCTATGAAAGTTTAAAACCGGAATACTTGTGACAGCTTCAACATCGCACTTTTGTTTTGCTATATTGTAGATGTGGGAATAATAGGCATATGATATAGCACTACAAATAGAATCTAAATCACCAGACTGGTTTCCAACCACAAACTTCAAATTTTTTTGAGCGGAAGAGGTTCTGCTTTTTAATAATGTTTGTTTAGCATACCTAAGGAAATTACCGATTGCAAGTGGTTTTACACTCCCCATTTTGCTAGAATGCTTGCGCGAATTGTTTTTAAAGCGGCTAATGTAATTAGATACTGTATCATGATTCAGTCAAAACTAAAGATCCATACAACAAACGTACTATGTATAAGCAAAGGATGCAGCAGATCTGAGAGAAAAAAAAAAGAAAAAAAAAAAATTGCATCAAAACAAATAGGATTAAAACTACAAAAAGTATGAATTTGAGGTAAATAATAATATTAACAGTAAATAAGAAATCAAAAGTAAAAAAAACTATAAACAAAATGTATTTTAGAGCATGCTTCTAGGCAAATGCTTCTTCTCCGTTGGTCAATCTATCTCTCATAATTTCAAAAGCTAATAATCCAATACCTGTAGCAGGCGCGGTAGTTGCTAAATATCTTGTGAAGCCCTTATACAGCCACTGTATCCAAGTCATTTTTTTCTTTTCCTTCATTAGCTTTATCATTTCGAAAGTTTGTAGATAAGATCTGTAATATGTCGACAAATATGGATTCGTCACCACGAGTCTTTTAATCCAGTATTTTGCTAAGAAAAATCCCTTGTTAACATTCCCGACTGTATTGCTGAATGTAATGTTTCTCATGAGAAATTTAGGAATTTTTTCGTCATTAATGAATTTTGAATGGTAGATTGGATTGTAGGTAGGAGTTCTTCTTTCTGGAACCGATATATTATAATAATCCAAAGACTCGAGTCTTGAGAGATGAACATTTTGAATTTTGCTTATTGGGAACTGAATGAGTTGTAGAACTGTGGCAGCACATGCACCTCCAAATAAAATAAAAGTCGATTTTATGATTTTGAAAGTACGGTTTCTGTCATATATACTAGATGGGGGCTCCTTTGATTTCTTAGAATTGAAAAAACTGAAATAATTATATTTCACTTTATTTAAACTATCAATAGCTGCAATTGTGTAATGTAAACACTGATTCTTAATAAACTCAAAGGTAGAAAAGTAGAATGCAAATCCAATTGATTCTTTTATAAAACTGAGATAAAATCCAGCAGTGACGCCTCTTATTCCCACATTTCGAAGTTTATAAATCCCGTATTGCCATAAATTATCATGTTTTTTCAGCAAAAGTTCACTGATAGATGCTCTTGTATAGATGGTATCTATAGGGGCAGCAAAAATAGATTGAAAACAGCCAGCAATGAATCCTGCTTTGAAGCAATCTGTAAAACGAGGTTCAAAATTTCTTTCGGTGGTATTATATGGTAAATAATCGTAAGTGTAATGATTCAAAGTGGCCAAATAAGACGTGTATAATACTAATCCTGTGAACGAATTCGCCACAATGGGAGGAAGAACATTATTTGGAATAAACTGCCATCCATGTTTTTTGACTGCTTGAAAAAGTAGTGCAATGCTTGAATGTTTAAAAAAATTATATTTGATTTTGGGCTGTGTTTGTGATGAGTTGAATAAAGTTGTATTCTTATCGCTCATCTGGGCTGTTTTTGCTAGCACTTCGTTGTTGTGATTGATAAACGCTCGCGTGTATGCCATATAATCAAATCTTGAAGGTCTAAAAAGCTTAACTGGAGTTCTCAAGTAAAGACCCATAATCTGATATGTAAACGCTCGAAAACTCGCACCCACTGCACCTATCGCAGTAGAATTCTGTGCAGACATTTGATTTTGCGGAGGGTTAGCATTTTCCTGCGGTTCCAGTTGCTTCTGGCTCATTTTGTTCAATAGTGATCTCTCGATTTCACAGAAAAGCAATTTCTATGTATTAGTGATAACGCTCGACACTATTCATGAACCGAAAACTGGTACCAGTTAGGTAAAATCGCGATTGTAACTATGCTTTGTTCACACAAGCTCCGAGTTTTTATTTGGGTTTTCTAAAATATACATATATATGTATCTAGGGTAACATGGATATTTGAAGTTTAATCTGTTTGATTACCTACTTAAATCAAACAATGCTCTTCTTATTATTTGACGTCCTCTTGCAAGCTGAAGATCCTCGAAGAACTTCAATTTTCCGAGGTGCTTCAACGTTTTGATTCTCTACGCACTCACAGCTTTCAAAATTACAAAATGAACGAAACAGAATCCAGGGGTCTTTATTTTATCACATATCTATGAGTATTAGTTTGTTCATCATTTGGTAAGATTTGCCAACTAGTTTCCAGATAGCACTCGATAGCATATTTCGAAAAAAAAAAAATGACAAATTTTTTGCCAAGGAAGGGGTTTAGATAATAGATTCCGGTAATCTATGTTTTGTATCCAAAAGAATAAGACATGAAATATGTATAATGAAGAAAAAATAAAGCACCGAACCTGGGACTCGAACCCAGAATCTCCTGATTAGAAGTCAGACGCCCTAACCAATTAGGCTAGCCCGGCTACTTGTTTCTAGTGAGGATAAAAGATCACTAGCGCTTAGGATCCAAACAGACTTAGAGAATCACATGGAAAGCACGTGAAGTGGAAGAATTAAGGTTAGAACGAACAGTAAGTTACAGCAACTTGAATAGAACACGTAAGTATTAAATTATAGTGAACCGAGGAAAATGGTATATAAGAAAGAGAATGTCGATACAAAGGACAGAGGATAATTAAGTGTAATTATCATAATTAAGAAAGAACAAGCGAATATAATATAAATTCATACTATAATACTTTCAATTATTTTTTAATTAAAAAACAGCCTTTGATATCTACATCTCTAACAACATCTTTTAGCCAATCAAATTACGAACATGAACACCTTAGAAAATACTCTAACATTTCTGTGTAATAATTATTGACCTTTACCTGTTTAGCTTTCTTCTATACATTCACCTATAACTATATAAACTATACATAGGATTTGTCACGCTATTTATAATAGAACATTTAACTATAAGCAATTACTACTTGAAAATACTTTCATCTTCTTCGTATTAGTTGCTTAGTTGCTCAGTTGCTCCATTTCAAGGTCTAGATCATATTTTACGTCAAGGTCTAGATCATATTTCACTTCTAGATCTATTCAATGTTTCTTTCCCATGTTGACTAGTTGCTTATGCAACAATATGCAGGATACCGTGGTTTCATTATTATAGATCTATTAGTCTTCAGTGAACGATATGTCATATCGTTACATTCTGAAGGATTTGACTTTGAATATTATTAAAATAAAACGTTACAAAGAGTATTCTTCACCCATCCATATAATCGAGTGAAGCTTACGCAGTATTGACTTATTAAGAAATTAAAACTATTTATTCGATGACACCTTTTGTACTCAACTGCAGAAAAATTGGGGACCCAGATTAAGTGCAAATCATCGAATGTTTACATTTGTTGAGACGGACATTTTTTGTTATCTTTTTGTTGTTTATTAATATTTTTGATCGCGCTTATTTTCCACAAATAGCAGAATATCTGTTGCAAATACCAATTACAGCTTTATAAATATGGACCTACCTTTCCGAGTTAGTCACTGGAAAAAAAACTCATGGTAAACTTTTGCATTTTCATCATGCAATTATTCACGATTTGTTCAAACTCGAGTAACTGAAAATGCTTTGACAAAAGACAGAGCGTATTTTTCGGGATCGTCTTTCTTGATGGAAGTAATTAAAGGATTGTAAAAAGTATTTGGAAGCGAGATTTGTTCCTTGATCTACAAATTTTAATCAATTTAAAAGAGACTCAAATCCAAGTTTTACATAAAGAATAATTCATTTCTGTTTGATTTTCGCCGAATATTGAAAATAAAAACTTGAGCGAACAGTGGATGCTCTTGATTGAGTGTTTTGCTGTCTAAATTTCCAACCATCTTGGCACTTGTTTTATCATTTATAAACAGACATTTTGATAAGCATTTAATGATAGACAACACCAAAGCTGAATGATAATAGTAACAATAATAAGTACTAATGTACTATTTGAAGCCCTGATGCGGTTTCACTCAGGAATTTATTTAAAACACCTAAAAATAACATTCTCTGGGGCTCATAATGAAACAATAATTCAGCTATGATTATCGGCCACTTGTTTACTTTTCAAAGGAAAAAAATCACTTTTAATGTATTATTAGCATAAAGTTGATCTTTTTTTTTATTTTTTTTTGGCTCTTTGTACCAATTTTTTTTTTTTTCTTTTTTTTTTTTTGGGTTTCTCGCCGCTCACCCAGGGAAGTCTCAATATCTAGCGTCTGGCTTGCAAAATATTAACTTTGGCCAATCTCAAATGATCACATATTAGTATACTAAAGATCAGGTGGTCCAACCATTAGATTTCTTAAACCGTATGCTATATTTTCAAAAAAGCATATAACGACCGAGATCCTCTTCTTTCGCAGTTCCTACACAAGAACCCGAGATTGATTTTTGCTCTGTTTAGAAATCAGTGGATCCAGCATAGCTAGCGCACAGTAGGCATATACAACACTTCTTATTGACAAATTCCGTATAGTGTCTTCGCTTTGTTTGAAATATCTTCTCCATACCATATTTCACTGTCAAGGCTTGAATTCTGAGATACTTCTTCTTGTTTTCTTTTGATTTGCAAAAATTACTGCTAGTTCGGATAAAAACCTCCCGCATTTCGCTATGGATCTAAGACTGTACACCCAAACTCCAGTAAATATGGATGAATATAACAACCAATCTCACAGCAACAATGGTTCCACTCAGTTTTTTTCCTCTAATTATAACAGTTCGAGGATAGCGCCCCCATATTCTCCGGGGATGCTAAATACAAATAGCTACAACGGCAGTCCATTTGGAAATACTAACAATGCGTCCAGCACTAACGGTTCATTCAATAAAGGAGTGCAAGCACCTCCTCGTTTTTTACCTCCTCAGACTCCAGGTACACCTTCTAAATCGAATTCCTCATTATTATCACCTTCTTTTAATGTGAACAACACCTGGATGGAGCTGCAAAACACAGGAAACTCAGCAACTTCCGATTGCAACCCTCTTAGTAACAATTTGCATAACAGCAATTACACTGGGGTCCTAGGCAGTCTAAAAAATGAAGTTGGTACACACGATCAATTTGACTCGTTCGAAAAAAAACTTCATTCAAATAATACTGATAGTTTGAATGAAAATATCGTCAGTTCTCTAAGTAGTATGCCCCCACCTTCGACCCATAGTTTATTAGACTCCAATTTTTCCAATAATAATCTCAGTGTTTCTAGTTTAAGTGGCAAAAAAGAAGACGGTAAGAATAGTGATGAAGAAGTGATTCCAACAGCTATCGTCATTAAGAACATTCCCTTTTCCATTAAAAAAGAACAACTCTTAGAAGAAATGGTGAAAATGAATTTACCACTCCCATATGCTTTCAATTATCATTTTGATAACGGTGTTTTTCGTGGTTTAGCATTTGCAAATTTTACATCTCACGAAGAAACTGCTATGGTAGTCAATAATCTTCATTACAAGGAGATCAGTGGACGTAAATTACGAGTTGAATATAAAAAAATGTTACCTTTAATGGAAAGAGAGAGGATCGAAAGAGAAAAGCGTGAAAAAAGAGGACAACTAGAAGAGCAACATAAATCTGCATCTACTTTATCTCTTGCATTGAACAAGAACAATAATAATTCAGTAAATCAATTTACTTTGCACGATTTGTCTACAGAGGGCAATAATAATAAGCGTTTTTATGGATCTTTTCCAAGCACGAATATTCCACTTCCATCTCAGTTGGATTTTAATAGCAGTGAAGTTCTTGAACTTTATTCTTCGCTTTTACTTTTCAAATATGATACTTCGTCTAATCGATCAGAAGAGATTGCTTATCCATTAACTATTTCGAATATTCATAAGAAAAAATTAACCTTGATTTGTTTGGTCTTAGACTTACAGGAATCATTCGAAAACAATTTAATTGTGGTTAAAAGAAAAGCAGCCACTTATCCTCATTTCACGATTCAACCGCCTTTAATGGCTGTTAACGCTTCTAGAAGTGCTACAATTGGAAATTCATCACCACTTCAGCCTCCATCAGCAGGTTCTGCAACCGGACAATCTTTCTTGAATATGAGTCCAATAATGTCGATGCATTTGGGCTCACCAACCATAAATTCCTTACCAAAGGGCAATGGTTCAAGTAATAACAACAGAGCTTACAGCAATACTGGAAATAATATTGTTTCTCCGATACCGCCACCTCTGTTTTCTTCCTCATTTGGTAATTATTATAGTAATAGCAGCAGTTCAGGAAATTCAAATGGTAATATTAAATCGAATTCTCCACAAATCTCTTCTCCTACAACTTACATGTTAGCAAGTTCTGCAAATTCTACATCTGCTTTACCACAACCTTCTACGCCAAATGGCCCAATTTCTTCCTCTTCTGCTATAACGGGTAATAATAATAATAATAACAATGATGGTAGTAACTTATTGAATTCTTTCAATCCACCATCTACATCGTTCCATCATCCGCACCACAACCTTCACAATCATAATTTCAATAATACAGCAAATGGAAACAATCTTTATAGTTCTTTGAATAACTCCAATCCAAATTTTGGAAGTAGTGTTAATAGTATTGGATCAAGCAGTGGTAGCGGAAATGGGAATTTGATGCTTTCTAATTTGACGCAAAATTTAACTGGCGGAGACACTTTCACCCCTACTACGACTGCTACGTCAGTTAGTACCCCAACTAAGCAAAAGTCCCAAGGAAATAATGGAACTACAGTAGGAGGTGGGAATGATCGAAGCCCTGGAGCCAACGGGTTATTGAATGGCTTCAATGAGGGCATGGGTAATTTGAATCTAGGCTTGCATCATGGAAATGGAAGCAGCATTTCTGTCTCTGGGGGTAGCTCTAGTAACGCAGGGGGAAATTCTAATACTAGAAACATATGGGGTTCTGGAAGGTTCATGTAATGGAGTACGAAGCTCGTTTTTTACGCCTGCTTGATGCAGGTAAAGCGAGCATCGATCCCCAAACTTGGTCCTTGAATAAACTTTGATTTGCCAAAAGCAAATCCACATAAATCTTTTGGATAGGACACACATAACACAGCGGCCTGGAAAATGGGTCACATTCTGTCACACTAGTTTCGACCTGAATTTTTTTTTTGTTTCTAACTTATACTTTTGTTTTCATTTTACACTTCTGTTTCTTCAAAGAACAATTTTTTTTATTACTGTTTAGTGGCTTATTATAATCACCAGCTCATGCCATTCGCTTTCACTAAATTATGCGACGTTTCCACTAAAAGAAATTGGTGATTTATATTATATTAATTAATTAGTTAATGACTTGATGATTATGATTATGAAAACTTTACACATATATATTTTATATAATTCAAAATTAATATACTATTGCAATGAATGAAAGAAAATTCTCTATTGGCTACCTGCCCATAGATATGTCTACACATATATTCGTTATACAAGCTTATTGATCCAACTTAGCGTATTTCTAGTAATGCTGCTCGAAGTTGGCACATACTTTTTTGCAAAAAAAAAAATTATTGTCCACATAAAGCAACCTGATTCACAGAGCAGCTACAATTGATTAAAACATAGATCTAACTACTGCTTTTCTTTTTTCTCTATTTGGTTTCTTTTCTTGATGTATAGTTTTTCTTATCTATTATCAAGAAAATTTGCTATTAACTGCTCGAATGCTGTGGTTTATCAGTGAAAAATCAAACTTTCTTATCTAACTATCTTTATGTATTGAGAGAAGTCCGCCGAAATAAACGCACTCATATTATTTACAATGCGAACAGATAAGCCTGCCCCCTACCAAGACGAATTGAAAATGCTTCTAATTGAAACAGGGGAAAAAAAAAAAGAAAAAAGCAGAGCATCAACATAGTATATACGTTGTAGGAATTAGAGAACATCACCGAAATATAACATAATATGGCCAGATATTGTTACTTCGAATAGAAAGAAAAGATTAGTTGCTTCAGTAGAGTTTTTCTTTTGTGTTCAGAAATACGTATATTGATTGCCATTTGAAGTTTTTGCATCCAAGATGTCTTCGTCAGTCGAGAATTTGTCAAAAAAACCTCCCACCAGCTCTTTGGTGAAACTTATTCAAGTTGTTTGCACGATTGTGTGGGCATTGTTTGCTGCGGGTCCTATGTTTGGATTCGCAGCATTGAAGCCATTCTTAATCTCAGAAAATGTCTATGAGGATGTATGTTATAGCAGCGCAGGGTCCTATAAAGATGTCTTGTTTTCCCTAGCCGACAAACCAGTTCAGCCTGTTTGTGCAGACCAAGATTTGAAGTTGAACTTGATTTTCACCGTTTGTGCTGTTCTTACCAATATTTGCGCTTTGCCTGTGGGCTATTTGTTGGACAATTACGGACCAAAGTTTTGTGGATTATGTGGTGCCAGTATCATCTTTTTAGGATCGTTGTTAATCGTAAACTCTGCAAACATCGTGGCATTTGACCCATATTTGTTTGGTTTCGGTTTAGTGGCTCTAGGTGGTCCATTTACCTTTATCTCATCGTTCCACTTGTCTAACGCATTCCCTCAATACTCAGGTACAATTTTGGCATTCTTGACAGGTGCTTTTGATTCTTCCTCTTCCGTCTTTGTTCTTTATTCCATGCTAAATTCGCATCTCAGTTCGGACTCTTATTACTTCTCAATTTCTGAATTTTTCAAGGTTTACTTGATCGTTCCAATTTTCATAGTTGTTATGCAACTTATCTTGATGCCAACATGGTCATACAAATCTGCACCACCTGTACAATTGTCTAGTGAGCCAAATGAGCACCAACCATTGTTGACTACTGCAGAAAGAAGATCTTCTTTGTCTGAAATGACTCACATGCCTACCACTGTTGACGAAGAAGTTCATGAAAGTATTGTGAGTGGTGGAATTTTTGGTATATTACACGGAAAAACTCTCAAGGAACAGTTCAAGTCTCCTTGGTTCTTACTTTTGACTTTATTTGCATCTATTCAGATGCTCAGATTGAACTATTTCATCTCAACCATCAACTCTCAGTACACCTATCTTTTCGGATCTCACAATGAAGCTTCGCAGTTGAACGCAATTTTCGATATTATGTTGCCAATGGGAGGCTTAATTTCCATTCCAATCGTTGGTTACTTTTTGGACAATTATTCTACTTTGACAGTCTCGGCTACTTTAGTTGGTATTTCCCTTGCAATTGGTATTTTTGGTTTTATTCCAAATAACTTCCTCGCAGGTGTGATCAATGTCATTTTGTTCGTTGTTTACAGACCTTTCTTCTACTCAACATTGTCAGATATTTGCGCAAAGGTTTTCGGTTTTGAAACTTTTGGAATCCTTTATGGCTCAATTATGTCGATCAGTGGTGTCTTGAATTTCACTCAATCCAACCTCGATACATTGACTCACACATTTTTCAAAATGAACCCAGGACCAATCAATTACATGTTAGTAGCTGCAACAGCTTTGATTTGTGTTACTACTGTGGTGTTCATCAAATATGAAGCTGACAATTATGGAACAAATAAGAAGCTTGCTTCTGCTATTGATGAGGATTGAATTACTTATTTGATAGAATTTTTTGAACCTTACAAGACATTTATATATTCTATGAATATAATTAAATTTGCAAATATCTTTAGATGTTAGAATTCTAATTTACTGATTATATATAGTCTTCATATTTGATTGGTTCACATATTTCCAATAATGATAATCTCAAGCGCCACTTCAACTTAGCACGAAGGCTGCAAGTCTGTGCTGCTTATATAAAATATCATTGCAAATAACTATGATTATGCGCTCCAGACTTTTTTTTTTCTCTCCTCTGTTTTTATTAATGAATTTCAAATACAATTATTACTTATGCATTATCATTGTAGACTTAAACTGCTTTCCCACTTTGCAAGCATCGATATAACTCAGAATTGGCAAAAGTAAAGTCACAGATAACTTTAGAGACCGAGAAACACATATATAAGTACATAGAAATGAGTTCTGATTCCGACTTATCAGATATAGCTGTTGAGTATCCGCAGGATGATAATGAGTTCAATCCAAAGGACAGTGAGTTTGAGGAAGAGGAAGATGACTTGGACGAAGAGGAATACACTGAGGCTCCTAAGAAAGCCAATGGTAGAAAAAAGACTAGCCAAGGGGGTTCCACCAGAAAGAGTGGTACATCAAGCGGAAGAATACTGGAAAAGAAAGAAAATGGAAAAAATTCCAAAAAGGACAAGAACTTGAAAGTCAAATTTAAAATCACCCCTAAGAGAAAGAACATCATGGATAGTGAAGACGAAGAGCTAGAAGCACCAAGTAGTGGAAGAAATAAAAAAGGAACCAGTAGAAGCGCATCTAGAAAGGCAAAAAATTATAATGAAATAGATGAGGACGACGAGATCTTTGAAGATGAAAACCTAGAGGATGAAATTGATGGTGAAGAAGAGGAAGACAATTGGAAAACCGTTGATATAACCAAAATGACTGAGAGACAGCGACGCAAATACTTAGATGAACTTGAAGCTAAAGAATCAGGAGAAAACATGGTTGATGCTGATGATCAAGATGAAGAAGATGAAGAGGAAGAGGAGGAAGAGGTTGATGAGGGTAGAATTGAAGAGGAGCTCAAGGAAGCGGGTGTTGACAATGGTTATTCAAATAATTTGCAAGACGATGATGACGACGAAATTGAATCTGAACAATTGCCTAAGAAGCAAAGAATCAGTGACGATGGGTTTATATCATTGTCAAACGATATCAAAAAGAAAAAAGTGTTGAGTGCCGAAGAACAGCAAATGAGACGATTAGAAATGGCCAGAAGAAGAAAGAATTTGACAGAGAAAAGGCTAGAGGAAGAAAAAAGAGACACATTGAACAAATTGTTGAAGAAAAGAGCTAAGAAAGCCAGAGACTTGAAGACTTTGGCAAACGATGATGAGGACGATGATGCCAATGGTGCAACAAAAGAAAAGCCAAGAAGACCTATGATAGAACATAAAGGGTTGTTCAGATGGTCAAGCAGGGCGTCCGGGTTTACATTGGCTATCCCTGAAAGAGACGTAGATTTGATGAGCTAAGACAAAGCATTCATCACTTTTTTTTTTAATCTTTTCTATTAATGCATATGTTTTGGCGCAGTGATTCAATTGAGATCTACAATCAACACCTTGCAGTTCCTTTGGTGAATATATTTTATCTATTTCAGCATTTCATATTGTAAAAATGATGATATATTTCTTGCATTATGTATATTACCTTTGTCAACTAAGTGTATCTTATTGGTGAATGTCGGAAAAATATATTGGAATATTTCAAGATTTTTTCATCTATAGTATGCAGACTGTCGGAGAAAAAGAAAACGCGAAAAAAAAAAAAAAAGAAACATGTGATTGTTGATCTTAAAAAACAACTATATAAATATAGTCAAGAATATATATACGTTGGTGGAAATATACTGACAATTATATTTTAGAGAAAATTGAAATAGCAATATTAATCAGAAACTAGGATCTAAGAAAAAGGGTTCTAAAAGTCATTGATCGAGTCTTTGATAATATAATTTTTCAATACGGTGAGCTCGAAAAGAAAAAATACAAAATAACAAAATGGCTAGTCAAATCTCCCATAAGGTCACTACTAAGGAGGATGTTGAGAAAATCATGAATGATTATGATACATTTCTTTTTGACTGTGACGGTGTTCTTTGGTTAGGAAATCACTTATTACCAAAAATTGCAGAGACATTAGAACTTTTACAAAAGAAAGGCAAGAAATTGATTTTTGTGACCAATAACTCTGTGAAATCAAGAGGAGAATACTTGAAAAAATTCTGTAAATTTGGAATAAAAAATATCGAAAAAGAGGAGATATTTGGTTCGGCATATGCCACTGCTCTTTACTTGGACAAGGTGTTGAAGTTTGACAAGAAAAACAAGAAGGTGTGGGTAATGGGAGGCCAAGGTGTTCACGAGGAGCTTAAAGAATTAGGAATTGAATCTATTGGAGGTACAGACCCAGGTTTGAATGTTCCATATTCAGATGACTCACCATACTTGAATTTAGATCCAGATGTCGGAGCTGTGATTGCTGGGCTTGATTTGAACGTGAATTACCACAGATTGGCGATCACTTTGCAATACTTGAGAGATGAAGATGTCACCTTCATGGCCACAAACATTGACTCGACTTTTCCTTCGCAGGGAAGAATCTTACCAGGAGCGGGCTCGATCATTGATTCTGTCAAGTATTGTAGCGAAAGAGAGCCTATTGTGTGCGGGAAGCCAAACTTGAACTTGCTAAATGCCATCATGGCAGACCATCCGTTTGATGTTAACAGGGCCATCATGATTGGCGACAGATTGAACACTGACATGAAGTTTGGCAGAGACGGGGGGCTCTCGACCTTGTTGGTGTTAACTGGGATCGAGACAGAGGAAAATGTCATGAGCCAACAGCACCAGCCAACGTACTACGCGGACAAGCTTGGTGACCTATACGAGCTCCTCAACCGCGAGGGCTGAGAATGGAACTAGCTGCTTGTTATGTTTTTAATATATGTACTTTTTATCAAACAATATGTACTTTTTATCAAACAATATAGGTACTTTTTTACAACCAGTGAAATCTTAATCAAGCTTGGTCTTACTCGATAGCTACGATTCAACTATCTGCGGGTGTATTCTGCTACTTTCATTCCATTTTTCTGCTGTTACTTCATTTTTTGTTACTTCATTTTTTGTTACTTCATTTTTTGTTACCTCATTTTTTACTGACATTTCATTTTTTGTTACTTCAGCTCTCACTATTTGCTGTCACATTCTTTTGCTAATATA
This sequence comes from Saccharomycopsis fermentans, assembly GCA_002564245.1. Lineage (NCBI taxonomy): Eukaryota > Fungi > Ascomycota > Saccharomycetes > Ascoideales > Saccharomycopsidaceae > Saccharomycopsis > Saccharomycopsis fermentans. The sequence goes on along the minus strand of JNFW01000005.1, from coordinate 858,951 downwards.
CAGTTTGAAAGGTCATTAAAGTTCACTAAGGGTCATTAATCATATAGGCGCATAATAATCGCCAATCAGTCCCGTGATCGCTTGGAGAAAATTTTTTATTTCTGCTCATAACCTTTCATACAATTATGCGCAAGAGAAACTTTCACACTGTCTACGGGGCAAGTAAATCATAAATATGCTGTAAATCTGATGATTTCTCCACATTTCTGACTGAACGCCAGTTTTTTTTTAGAATATTGAATATTCAACAGTCAAAAGACCAACCTATTTTTATTTGCAGAACCCATACCATACCATCCTACTTCTTCCTCTGTTGTTTTTTTTTTCTTTGATTCTTGTGTCTGGCTACTTACTAGTTTTTTTTTTTTTAAGTTTCCCTCATTTCATATTCTTTTTTTTTCAGAACTGGTTTTCGAAATATCTAATTTTGAATTCAAGCTGTCTGGAAAAAACAAATCGTATTGCTGATCTATCCGAGAGTCTTGCGCGTTTTTTTCTTGATATAAAAGCTCGTCTACTGGCTCCAAAACATCTAGCTAGCCCCATTTTCATCTCTGGGGAACAAGTCCATCCATCTCTTACTCAACAGAACAAAACTCTCCATCCCCAAGTATTCCCCACAATGGCTATCTACACAAATAACGTACGTTTTTCTTCACTTTCCCGTTAGGCGTTTATCGCTTTATATCCTTTTGTGATGCTAACACTCTTTTGTGATGTGCTGCATCCTTTTGATTACTGCTCTGTTCGTCTGTCCATTTCTCCATCTACTAACACACAACTATAGGTGCTGAACTCGAAGATATGTGTGGTTATGTATGTGTTCAAATAATATTTCACTGCCGTCAAATGTTCTGCTCAAAACATTCAACGGTGTTAGCTTCTTCTTTGCTATTGCAGTAAGTACTAACAGCCTTCTTTAGTATCGGATTACCAGCCAGAGGCAAAACTCTCATTGCTCAAAAAGTCGTCAGATACTTGTCATGGCTCTCCATCAAGGCAAAGTCATTCAGCTATGATGATTATAGAAGAGATGTAATGCCTCAATATAATAAAGACAACATGATCACTTTTTACAATGAAAGTGAAAAATGGGTCAACACCACCATTGATGATATGTTCAAATGGTTTGACGAGGAAGAAGGTATCGTCGCGGTTTTGGACGGTCATAACCATTTCAGATCTAAAAGAGATGATTTGAAAAAAAAATGTGAGGCCAACGGTGTCAAACCATTTTTCTTGGAATCTTGCTTCGATAAAGAAGAGTTGATCGAGAGTAATATCACTGATGTGTTTTCCCATTCACCAGATTATCAGCGTGAGTCATGTGATAAATCAGCAAGATCTAATTTAATGGAAAGAATCGAATTATACAAAAAAGACTATGATACCTTGTCTACCGAAAAAGATTCAGATACCACATTTATCAAATTGATTAACATCCATGAAAGTATAATCATTAATCATATCGAAACCTATTTGCAAAGTAGAATCGTGTACTATTTAATGAACTTTCATGTTAAGCCTCGTACCATTTGGTTATCTAGACATGGTGAATCTTTGTATAACTTAGAAGGTAAGATCGGTGGTGATGCAGACTTGAGTTCTAGAGGAATGAAGTATGCTGAAAAATTACCTGAAATTATCGAAAAACTAGTTGGACCTGATGAGAAGCTTACTGTTTGGATATCTACTTTGAAAAGAACAGCACAAACTGCGCAATTTTTACCTTACAAGAAACTACAATGGAAAGCCCTTGATGAATTGGATGCAGGTATTTGTGATGGTTTAACATATGAAGATATCGAAAAAACATATCCGGAAGATTTCAAGGCTCGTGATGAAAACAAATATTTGTATAGATACAGAGGTGGTGAGTCTTACAAGGATGTTGTCACAAGATTGGAACCTGTTATTATGGAATTGGAAAGACAAGAAAATATCATGATTATTACTCACCAAGCTGTGTTGAGATGTATTTATGCTTATTTTATGAATGTACCTCAGGAAGAAAGTCCTTGGATGCTGATTCCTTTACATACAGTGATCAAATTGGAACCAAGAGCTTACCAGACATTTGTGAGTAGAATTAAAGCAGATATACCAGCCGTTAGTACATATAAAGAAAAAGGGACTTCTCAGCTAGGTGAATCATCGGGGTCTGATAATAAAGTCAGAAATATTATCACTAGTGCTAAAACAATCGAAGCATGACTATTATAATGCATCTTATCGTTAGACAGTCTTAGAACGGTTTGAATCTCTCTTATTTGTTTATTTTTTAAAATTTTCATAAAAATATAACCCCATGCTACCAGTATATACATATATATCAATTTTTATTTCTCTTCAGAATGCACAAAAATTTCTAGTCTATAAAAGATATAAGTGCTAATTACAAAGCAAAAAGAAAGAACTTGAAGCGAGGGTTTTGTATTTCAACAAGTTTGATAGGACAATTTGAGTGATTTTTTGATTCAAACTGAGAGAATTAATGCTGAGTAGTTTCATTCTCGTCTCAATCAGGGAATTCAAGTATGGTGATTCTGTAATGTGGATATGAAATTCAATATACTGTGATAAACGAGGGTACTATGGTGGTTATGAACCATTAGTTTCTGCGCTTTAGCATTCTTGCACTGAAAAAAAAAAGATAACTCAGGCGCTTTTCATAACTTTAGCTTTAAGAAATTGTATTAAAAACAAATTTTCATCTTGCGGACTTAGCTCAGTTGGGAGAGCGCCAGACTGAAGAAAACTTCGGTCTTTACAGAGATATCTGGAGGTCCTGTGTTCGATCCACAGAGTTCGCATTTTTTTTTCATTTTTTGGTTCTAAATAAAAACCAGAAGTAATAATTCCGACTGATTCTTCACAATGCTGTTTCACCTCATTATACCAACAGCAAACAGTAATAACTTACGAATATTATAAGATAAAAAGTAATAAAGTATATAAAAAAAATTTTTTTGAGTGTTTCAAATAACAAATGTATACCAAAAAAAAATTAAATAAAATAAGAAAATATGAAATTAAAGAAACTTTCTTTGACTAAAATCCGTTACCAAGACCCATGCCGGTACCGTTTGTTAACAACAATTGATTACCAGAAGAAATGGCGTCTTCATCACCTGATTTTTCTCTTTCTTGTCTTTCCTTCAAGTCTTTGAAAAGCTCATTAATCTTATCTGTTTGTTCTTTCTTGATAGAAATTTCATATGGTTTGACATAATCAGCAGGAACGGAGTTCATCCATACCAATTCCATAACATAGTCGTAGTCAATCAAGTGATAGGCTTCAAACAACAAACCGATAAAGCATTCCCTATTGCCCACTTCAACGAAATAACGTAATAAATCATGAGTGATATTGGTGCTGTCACTGATGACAGAAGTTTCAATCATTTCACGCCATAATTTGTCGCTTTTAAGAATAGAAATAGCCTTACTGAATTTCTTTTGTTTTCTATACAAGAAAGCAGCAATTCTTCTGAAGAAAATCAACTCATGATTTTCTAATCTATTAGCTAAGCTGAGCGCATCAAATCTATCATGGGCATCGACACATGCTTGCAAAGTTTTATAGTCCTTCTCCTCAATTAATAAGTCATGATAAGCATCATTAACTACCATTAAGTTCTTATCCAAAACACTGATCAAGAAAGGCTTGATCATTGGTAAGTTATCAGATTTCAGGAAAATTCTAACAACTCTAGAGATATCGATACGAGGTGTTAAAACCGTCAAAAGATCAGTTATCAAATTAGGATGCATGTTCAAGTAAAATGTGATGGCCTTGTAGTAAATTTCTAAATTGGAGACCTTCACTACGATCTTCTTGAACTCTGAATGGTCAAAGGTATCAGCAGCTTTATCAATCATAGTCAAAATGGCGTTATCCCATTCATCGTAGTGACTGTAAAGGAAAACCAGTTCGTTCCATAAATGGAATGATTCGGCAGCTTTCAAAACCTTTGGTATATTCAATCTTGACCAGAACAATTTTAAGTGATCCATTAATTTGGAAGGATCATATTTTGCGTACAAGATTGCCAATTCAGTAAACATACCCATATGAGCTCTTTCTAAGCCCATACTAGATTCGAATAAAACGATTAATTGTTCAAAGTATCCATTTGATTCATATTCATCAACTAATTCTTGTAATTCATCTGCATCAATAATCAAATTCAATCCACAAATTTGAGCAAGAGTAAACTCTTTATTGCTTATACAAGCAGCATTGACTTGCTTCCATACCTTAATATTAGAAGCTTTTCTGGCACACTCTACGGCACCTTGATAATCTTTCAAGTAAACCAATGTGGTTGCCAACTTGGAGTAGTTGGACACATTTTCAAATAAAATTTTTGCTGCAGGATAGTTTTTCATTTGAGTGAATAATTTATCTCCAACAGCATCCAAATCAGCAGCATTTGAGTCATTTTTCAAGAACAATTCAATATCATTCAATTTGTTCAATTCAGCATAACATAAAATCAATTCACCATCAATCTTGGCTTCTCTCAAAGTGGTTCTGCACATTTTAAGATATGGAATCAATTCTTCAAACTTACCTGCATGCTCAGCAACATCAATAACTTCTTCGAAGTTACCTGGGTTTCCTGATTTGATGTAAGAATCAATAGATTCATTGATTCTCAAACCGTTCAATTGAGCACCACCTAATTGGTACCATAACTCTGGAGAATCTTTCTTGTTTGCATAATCTTCACCTCTGTCCAATGACATGATATCTTCAACAATTACTTTCATAGCATCAGAGTACAATTCGAATTTATCATAGATTTGGAATGCTTCCTCATGAAGACCGTTTTCAGTACATAAGGAGCCCATCTCCATAGGATCGAATTTATCTAATTTTTCAACATAACCTGTAACCTTGGAAGGTTCCGCTTTGATAGCGGTCAAGATCAATAAGCCTTGTAAAGATGGGTTATTTGAGAAAACAGCATCCGGTTCCAAAATAATCTTCTCTAACAATTCAATCAATTCAACAGGTAAATTGTTGTCCATGAATGCTTTAACAACAACAGAGATTGGCTCAGGATCGGTTAATTCAGGAATGGCAGTACCAACAATTTGATCAATTAATTCTCTTCTGTACATGTTTTCATCAGACAAAACCTTATTATAAAGATCCAAATCCGATCTCTTTAATAAGTATCTAGCTTGATATTTAAACATTGAGTTTTCGTTGGTGATGTTAATCAATTCATCGTCATTGTTACCTTTAGAGTAACAAATATAAGCTAAATAAGGATCACGCTTTTCACAGTATTTACCAACTTGCAAAGTATCATAAATATCATTTTCAGTCAAGAACTTCTCTGGATTGTTATTAGAATCGATGTAAATTTTTGCCAATGTATTATACAATACAGGATCTTTAGAGCCTTGAGCTAAAGATGCTTCCATAAATGGTAACAAGATCTTCAATCTATTTCTGCTTTCAACTTGTTCAACCAATTTATCGAGTGGTACTTGACCAAGAACGGTGCTCAACAAATTCTTGATAATGTTTTCATCACAATCAACATCCAACAAAGCAGCTATAACTTCAGGAGTTCTAGATGGGTTTACTTGTTGAACATAAACTTCAATAAATTTGAAGAATTGATTCTTGTACAAGTATAAAACCAAGTCATGAACAAAATTGAATCTATCGCAAACAATAATCAAAGGTAATTGATCTGGCAATTTTGCTTCTTTCAAGAAGTTTTTAACCTTTTCGCCATTATAGTGGTTATTATCCTTAACAATTCTTTCAATTTCCTTGTATTGTTGTAAGCTGGCAGCGGCCTGAATATACTTGAATACAACATTTTCTTCCTCAGTAGTATTAACAATAGAGGACAAATAGTAATACAAACCTTCTGTATTCTTAAATTCTTCGAACATCTTGATCAAGGTGGCGGATCCAATCAATTCGGAGAATTTTGTAGAAACTTGGATAACAATTTGTAATTTGACTGCATCTTTAGCCTTCAAGAATTCCTTCAAGCATTCTAATGATTGCTCCACGTTCAATTGACCAAAGAATGAAACCAACCAATCAGCAGGTAAAACTTCAGTGTGAACAACACAACGTTTGATATCCTTTAAATCGGTATAGTTTTCCAAAGCCTTTTGGTATAAACCTTGCTTTTCACATAATTTTGCAACAGCAGGCTTATCATAATGACTGAACATATTGTTTGACAAGATGGCTTCAGCGACTTGAGGAGCATGCAATAAATTAATTTCCAATAATCTTGTTTGCAAATGACCTTGACTTGGTTGGTCATCTTTCAAACCTTCCAACAAAAATGCTGTACCTTGTTCAATTAGATTTGCACCAAAGAAAATATCGGAAACTTTTTCCAAGTCAAGTTCTTTGGCAGTATTTGGATTGTTTATCAATTGATTAGCAAATTCAACAGCTTTATCTGGTGCCGATCTAGAAATCATTTGGATTAAAACCAAGTAGTTTGGAGAATAATTGACTTTTTCGCAGAATGGAATAATTTTATCAAATTGAWTCAATTCTGCAAGACAAATAATAATCTTATTATTGATTGAAGGAGTTGAGTTTGAACCGTTATTAGAAGAACCTAAGTAAATTCTCAAAGCTAACTTGGCATCAAATGGTTTGACAATATCAGCCAATTCTTCGGAATAAGTGATTTTGTCTTGGTTCAACCAATTTTCGAATAATTGTTGCTTATTTTGCTGTAAAACTGGCTTACCTAATTCTATGGATTCGTATTTATTCAACTTATCGCTATCCAATAGAATTGAGAAGTATTGGAGAATAGGAGATACTTGACCAGGAGCAGCTTGAATATTTTTCAAACGATCAATAGTTTGTGGGGTTCTCAATTGAGCTGAAGAAGCAGCGACTTTAGCAGCACCTGCATAATCACCAGAATTCAATAAAGTTTCGAATTGTTGAGCAAAAAGATTTTCAGCACCAGGAAGGTTACCTCTGGAAGCCAAAGATAAAGCTAAAGGAACATTAGATAATTTACCCAAAATGTAAGGAATGATGGTATTTTTGTTAATTTCAACAGATAATACTTGACCTTTTTTGTTGATTGTCAAAATTCCATCAACACCATGAGATGAAGCAGTAAAAAGAGGATCTGCACTGATTCTATTAACGAAAAGATTCAAACCAGTCTCCAAGTCGAATAAGTGAATGAAACCGTACTTAGTCAAAATATAAACGATACCATATGTGGCAGAGACTTGACAAGAGATTGGGAAATCGCTAGCTGCATCTTCTGGGAAATAGATGTCTATATTTTTCTTAGAATAAACTGGATTTTGAGGGTTATGATCAATCTCAATTATATGCATATTACCTGCATTTGTTGCTGTATTTCTATTTCCAATGATGAAGACAGTCGAAGGGGAGGCAGCACCAGGAAGTTTCAAGTTTGCAAAATTCGACACATGACCATCAATTATTTGGGAGATATTTCTACCTTTGGAAAATAATTGAATTTTACCTGCGATTTTGCCGTTTTCTTGGAAAATACCATTGATAGCAAACCAAGACATTTCTTTGTTTGCAGTGATATTTATAATCTGACAAGAATTCAAAACTTGATTCTTAGATGTGACCATTTGAGGGTTTGCTGAAGACTTGATATCCCATGTGTATAAATTCATGGAGGTGACGAAAGCAATTACATCAGGGGTCAACCATTTCCAAAAAAGCACCATTTCGTTAGGATTTGGGATGGCATAATTGGCCAATCTTTGCTTGGAGGATAGGTCATAAACTTGCATGGTAGGGCCAGATCTCAAGGCAATGATCAAATCGGTTGGGTGCATGATGATGTTATCTGCAGACATGTTTTTTCTGATTATTGAGGTGTCGGCTCCAGACAAAGGAACAATTGCCATGGAACTGTCCTCCTTGATGGAAACATAGGAATTGGACAAGCTGCATGACTTGAAATCTATATTGGAGGGCGAGATGGAGTAGTTGTCGATAAGGTTTGTGAGTTCGGTGAACTCTATAGGAATATCATCGGCCATTTTGGAGCAAAGAGACGGAGTAGCTTGTGTAATTCAGGATACTAGCGACTTCTGTGCGACAGCCAGGAAATTGAATTGTCAACTTTACGAGCACAAATTGAATTCTCGGGTTGAAGAGCAGAAGAGTTGAATTATCGGGCTGATGAGAGTTCAGTTTATCAAAACACTGTTTCAGAAACACGATCTGGAGGTCCAAGAGCGAGCAACTGCGTATCTGGAGACAAACAAAACTAGGGAAACGATTGGGAAACCAAACAACTGGTAGCGTACTTCTGAGGGGAAGGGTCAGCGGGAATAGCAGTTCAGAAAACTCGTGGGAACAATCGATTCCAAAGATCCAGGGGAACAACTATTCGAGACTTTAGAATAACTGTTCAGACACTAGACGAGTGGGGTTAGAAAAGAGATTGTTTTTGACGGGTTGTGGGGTTCAATTAGGGTGGTTATATAGCTGGAAAAGCTTTCTGCTGGTTTTCAAATCTACATTGGTCTCCATATGCCTTGTATATTTGATCGTGGTGTCTTTTTTTTTTTTTCGCTCTCTATATGCTAGGCTCGAGAAAATTTTTGGTTTTTCCCTCACAGAATTGTATTTCTGCTAGGATTTCTTTGTACCGCTGAAAATGACAACACAGCGTGACAAACTATAACAAGTAACCGCCCCTTCCCTTGGGTTTTTCAATGTGTGTGTGTGTCCTTGGTGAGGTTTTTTCGTTTTTGGTTCGCTGTGCGATATCATTGGTGCGCTTTTGATTTGCCACTGGAAAAGTAGAGTAGAGCGGAAAAACAAATACAAAAATATGGGCGCGTGCGGGAAGAGAGGCACACAGAGCCTAGTCAGTAAACAGGAAAAAAAAAAGACAAACCAGCGGGTGTGGCTCGGAGAGGCTAGAAATTAGACTGTGTGTGCTCCTAATCGTGTACCAGGGCACATAATTATGAATCGGGGCTCACAATTGTAACTCGGGGCTCAAAATAGAGTGGTGTTCGTAACTGTTCGGGATCACATCGGCTCATAGCTCGTAGCATCTCAAGTCAATCTTGGATCAAATACACACACTAAGTCACATATTGTATGAATAACATTAATAACATAAATAAGATATAGAAAAGCAAATAGAGTATATGATCAGTAGTCACGTATACAGTGGACCAAAATAGATTAAAAATATCGAATATACAAAAGTAGCAAAATAATACATATTTGTGTTCTCCCTCACCAAGGGATCAGCGAGCTCTCTGTAAATAAATGGTCGTCCATCCAACCTATTGGCACCCTACTGTTTTCAGATCTGGAAAATGTTCTTTCTCTTTGGCTTTGGCGAAAAAAGACCAGTGCTGTTGCTGCTCATCAACCGCGTGAATGGATTCGTCTTTTTAGCCTTCAACAACGTGCTGCACTCCTCCTCATCGTCCATATTTTCGTTCTCCTCCTCATCTTTACCGTACAAATTCACCTTCTTGGTATTCCCTACCAATTTCCGTTTCCGCTTTCCCCCTGTCTTATTTACAGTCAATTCAAGTTTCAAACTATCATCATGACTTTCGGTGCAATCGAAATCGTTCAAAATACCCTTCATTATGTCTCCACTCATGCTCTTTCTCACACTTCCAGTTCTTCTGACGTTCTCTCCGCTCGCCAAACTTTTCCGCTTATCCTTCAATATCTTTGAAAGCTTGGTCTTGTCCTCAATGTTGCCATTGCCATTTTCAGCCCCCAAATCTTTCATTTCCTTTTTAAGAGGTGTCAGCTTACTTTTTTTCTCTGCCATATCTTGGCTTTTCTGGTATTTTTTCAAGTAAGGTGACGTGGAAAACTGTGAAAAAGCAATACTGTTGCTATCAACAAGTTTATGATTATTACTCTTAGGCGTCTGCTGCGTTGAATCACTTTCTTTTAGCTTTTCCATACTCTCACTTTTCATTACTTCTCTTTTTATTTTCATCGTTAGGGTATCCACTTTCTTTGTAAGCAGCTTGTTTTTCGTATTAAGTTTATCTATCTTATTCTCGAATCCCGCTTTTTGGTTTATAAATTGATGCTGCAATTTTTCATTTTCATGCTTCAAACTGGCTACATTTGCACTCAATTTATCAACGATTTTCTTGTATTCTTTATTCTCTTCGGAGGCATTAGTTTCGCGATCTTTCGCTTCATTGTTTTTGTTCTTAATCTCAAGTTCTAATTGTGTCTCATATATTATATTTTCGCTCTGCTCGATCACTTCCTTCAAAATTTCAAGATTATTCACTTTCTCTATTCTTTGTTTTTCTCTCGATTCAATCTCCACAATCTGTATCAGAAGTTCTGAAATACTATCAAACGCCTGGTATATGTCCATAGTCATTGTATCGATAAATTAGAGTATTTTTGAAATTTTAGATCTAAAGACTCAAATATCATCTTTATCTCTTCAACTGTCATTTCGTGTATTTTTTTTTTTTATTTTTTTTTTCTCTGCATTTTAGATTTTGTTCACATTTTTTGATCTGATACTTATAAATAAACCATTAACAAAATAATCTTCAATATCTACAATCTTATGAAATATACAACGAGTGATAAATAACCTTTTTAATTATCAACACATACTGTTCTTTTAAAAACGAATTTCAATACTATATACATCCTGCAATACGTTTTCTACTATAAATACATGTCTTCTTTAACGCTCGCTAATCTATCTTTAGTTACCTTTCTTAGGCCATTATACTCCATAACAAACGTCGAACGACCTTTCGTCAAACTTCTAAGTTTTGTTAAATAGCCAATCATTTCTCTTAATGGAGCAACCGCTTCTATAACCTTCAGAAAACCTTCGTCACCTTCCTTGCTTGCCTCATTGCTCTTCATTTTAGACACTACCGTTTGATCAAAAGGTAAATATTGCTTTTCTGCCTCTTTCAAGTAGTCTACACCATCAGTATCTTCAATTGAGCCTAAGTCGTCCTCAATACTCATGATAACTGCCTTTCTGGTACTGGTCAAATCATGGGAAACCTTTCCAACATCCTCATTATTTACTGAAACCTTGATTGTCATGATAGGTTCGAGAATCGCATAATCTTTCTCTGGATCAAATTTTTCTTTAAGAGTTTCATTGATCGTGTCTCTTGTGAGGAAGAGTAAACTTCTTAGATCACTTGATGCCTTTGGGAATCTCCATTTATTTACTTTGATCAACACAGAATTTAACGGTAAATTTCCAATCATTCCCCCATTTTGTAAAGTACTAACACAAGACGCAACTAGAGAATTAATAATTTGTTCGTATTTCACCTGTAAAGGCCATTCTTCTGATAATGATTCGAGATAGTCTGAGACATTTTTAGGGGCTGCAGACAACGGAATGTAAACAAGATTATTATCGCTAGGTAAAGACACTAAATTATCGTATTCTGACTGGATTGCAGAATTCTTGAACAAGTAATGCTCCTTTGCAGGCCCTTCAAATGGCTCAATTTCAAGCTCAATCTCCAATGAGTCATCAGAATCAGATGAACAACTAGCGCTCACTTCCTCATCCTTCTTCATAACTAAACCACTACTTCTCAATAATGTTTCTTTATATGTAACCATGACCTTACTAATATCACAATTGGTTTTCATATTGTTGACTAAACGATCTTTAACAATTTCTAAATGTAATTCACCCATACCACTTATCAAAGTTTGCCCTTCTTCATTCTCGAATACTTTCAAGGAGGGATCTTCTCTCAAAATTATTCTCAAGTTTTCATCCAAAGATTTTTTATCACTTACAGTTCTTGGTTCTAAACTTGTAACAAAAATGGACGGAGGTGTTGAAATAGGATTCAACTGTATTTTAGACTCTAACTCTTTAAAAGATTTTGTTCCATCTTTTTTCATAGAATGAGAAACAAACGTATCCCCTGTTTTCAATTCATTCAAATCATTAAATGAAACATTGTCCAACGTGGAATTAAAAATACTGCCATTATCATTTTCTGAGCCATCTGATGTAGCTTCAGTTGCGGATGAGACCAATGAAACTGTCATTACTCCAATATTGCCACAAGTTAACTTATCAATTGAATGTGGTGTGTCACCATTTATCAAGAATAAGTTAATAATTCTGAACTTTTTACCAGTACGACTATTTATCAAAACAGCACCGTTTAAAAGCTTACCAGAATAAATACGCACAAAGATCATTGGGTGCTTTCTATAATCAGAAATAACTTTAAATGCCAATCCAACAGTTAATTGAACATTATTATTAATAATATTTCCTAAATTTTTGTCCAATTTTACAGGAACAGTCTCCACAATACAATCACTATTATTATTGAGATGAACTTTTCTTTTACTCTTCTTTGATCTTTTATCAGTAGATAGTTTCGATCTTATCTCTGGTAATTGAACGTCAATCGGACTTGGTAAAAAGTCAACTATGCAATCCATCAAGGGCTGTACACCAATGTTTTTGAAACTAGCTCCGCATAGTACCGCAGAAACATCATTGTTTAATGTTGAATTACGTATAGCAATCTTTAGATCTCTAGCCGGTACTTTCATATAATCTTCATCATGTTCCAAAAACGCATCGACCAATGATTCATTGTTATCGAATTCGCACAAAGTTTCTACCATTGATTCTCTCACATTGCAATACTCTTTAAATTGATTAGGATATTTTTCCTGATTAATAGGATCATTTAGATCAAAAACTTTTATTTCAGTCCCGTCATAGTTCGAGTTTTTCGCATTTTCAACATCCCAGATTAATATTTTCCCATTGATGACATCTATTACCCCAGTGAAAACTCTTTCTCTATTAATTTCATCCTCGATAAAAAATGGAATATTGACTAACACAATTTTTGTCTTCAACTTAATCATGATATCTTTGCAAGTTCTACTAAATCCTGCTCCCATGCGATCCATCTTATTGATATAAATTATATTAGGTAATTTTAGCGCATGTCTCGATTGTTTCCAGACTTTTTCAGTCTGTGCTTCAACTCCCTCAACAGCATCTAAAATAACTACTGTACCATCGAGAACCCTGAGGGATCTAATGACTTCGTAAGTAAAATCTGCATGACCAGGAGTATCAATAATGTTGATTCTGTGAGAATTCCAAGGAATTGTCACAGCAGCAGATTGAATGGTAATTCCACGGTCTCTTTCCTGCGGCAAATAGTCGGTGATTGTATCACCTTGATCAACATTTCCTATATGGTTGATGGAGCCAGAATAATAAAGGATTCTTTCGGTTGTAGTAGTTTTACCTGCATCAATATGGGCGATAATTCCAACATTTCTGATTTTAGAGATCGAAAATTTCAGTAGCTCATAATCTATAGAAATAGCATTTTTGGAATTTTTCGAAGCAGTGGCATAACTTTTAGTAAGACATAGTTGATACGTTTGTTTGGTGGAAACGAAGGGTTGACGAAACAAATGATTTTTAGGGATGCTAATCCTGTTGAAAGATGAACATAAATTTTTGAACATATTTAGTATCTTTCAGCAACTGAACGAAAGTCACTTGCGGTATAGCCTAAAAATAAAGATTATTCAAATCAACAACTACAGTAATAACAACTTTTCATCGAATCAGAGTTGTGGAAGAATATGAAAAATATTCAGATGTCAACGGTTTTCTTTTTTTTTTTTATTTGAATTATTTCATTCATGTTTCGTGTATGAGAGGTACATAATTTCATTTGTATTTTTCAGATGAGATAACCATCTTTGTCTATAATGTGCAATCCAGTTGAATCTTTATATGGAATTCGAGTATGGATAGCAATATTGAAAGGACCTGGAAGATGAGATACACCAGCAAATTTTCTAACTCAAAGATAAACCTATCTGTATATACAAATATAAAAGATTTTTCGGTATTACCTTTTGATGTGTAAGAAATCATATTTTATGCTGGTACTTTCTATTTTCTACTTTAAACTTGAACACATGAATACTATGGAACAAATTTCACAATTCTATTATCATTAGCATAGTAAATACAAAGAATAAGAATACATAAAAAAATATTGATATAAGATTCTGTTGATGTATCCTTCAAGTTGCAAACACATGAGTAACTAATTTTGGGAAGAAACGGCTGAGTAAGAAGCAAAGCAAATACTTCAAGCTTTGATCTGGCTGAGAATTTCGTCCTTGGTAATCAAATGGCCTATAACTTCGATTTCATCCAACAATTCTTCGACGTTTCTAGACCATTCGTTTAATAAGCTATTTGGATCAGCTGGTTTGCTAAAGCTTACAATTCTCTCAGGTCTATTAATTTTACCAAAAATGACACCATTATAAACTAACTTAGAAATATATCTCTCTGTTTCCACGCCATTCAAATGCAATAATTCGTTAAGTCTATCTATAGAAATATTACTATAGTATGTAGAGATGATACGAAGGTTATGCTCAATAACACGATCCCTAAGAGTGGCAAGACGTTTTTCACCCTGGGATTTGTCATTAAACACATATGATTGCTTGAATTGGGATCCAAATCTTGATTCAATACTTGGCCATCTAATCAACTCTTGTTTGATAAAGCATTTAACTAATTGATAGTAGGAAGACTCAGGCAAATTTTCCAAATTCTTATCTGAGTACACTTTGTTGATAAGATCATTTTGAAGATTATCATAAGGAGCCAAGATAATGAAATACACGATATTGATCAAAGTTGATTGTAATTGTTGTTTATCGTTCTTCACAGAATCGATATCGTAGATTTTCAAATAGTATCTAGCTACTTCAAGATAATCATCTTCATGGAGAAAGATCTTGATTTTTAATTCGAAATATCTTTTTTTGAGAGGAGTCAAAGTATCGTCATCGTTGAAGTTTTTCTCCAAAACTTTTCTTGAAATAATTTTAGCAGGTTCAAAATCACCTTTCTGGATGTTGAGCTGCATTTGTTCCAAAATGAATTCCACTTTTTCTTTGAGCTCCATGGAGCCATAAGTTTCCACTTGTAGCTCAGATAATAATTCTGTAGCGAGATCCAAGTCACCTTCCAGTAATTTGATTTGAGACAAAGTTCTGGTTACTCTTGCACGTTCTACTTCAACAAAGATTTTATTTTCGGTAACGGTTCTGATGGTTTCAATTACTGATATTTTAGTTGGTTCGTCTTTGACACAATCGAGTTTTTCAATGGCTTCCTGAATCATGGTTTGGACAGATAACTTCATTTGTCCGTGCTTTTTGGATAAAAGAGTCAATTGTTCGTTCAACACAGACCATTTATTGTTATCAGCCAATATATCAACGATCTTGCACAAGACACGTTTGCTGCTTGCCAAATCTGAGGCCTGTCTGGTCTGTTTTTCCAAGACAAGCAATTTATTGAGGCCAGAGTCTACTGTTTCAGACGAGCTCGCAAGCGAGTCGATTTGTGGAAATTGCTCGTTCAAAGTCTCCGAAAAGTCTTTGTCAGCCTTGAATGGAGCTTCTCTGGACATTATGCAATAATTGAATTCCCAGTTAGGTTATTTTAAATTAACTATTTCTTTATAGGTCAATTAGCTTGTTATAAATTGAGAGCAATTTGTGTCTATTGTGGTGAAACAACAGTGAGTTCTCAAGGTCAATATTGTTCTAACCTATAGTATTTGCTAGCCTATATTTTTTTCGTTCTTAGTAGTAATACCCATTTTTTTTTTTTTTCGCCACTCAAAGAAGGGCCAGATTTCAATGTATAGTTCTCTTGATGAGCAGTGCTCGTAATGCATTAAGGCTGAATTTCCCTAGGATTAAGAGAGATTAGTGAGACTCCAGGAGAGAAATAGCAGTACGAAGTCTCCTTGGGGTTGATTGATGCTAAACTGCTTGGCGATTCGACTTGCAAATGGTAAATGATCTTTTTCGTATTCACTGTGGGTAGGTATCGTTGAAGAGGTTTTGTCTGTTTGTAGGTTTCCGTTTGTGGGTGATTGTGAGTTTAGGTGTTTGATCACGTGACTGGGATGGAATATCCAACTTCTCTTGAACTGGCAAACGGTTAATGAAAACCTTGGATACCGGCACATAGCTGACAAGGATATTGTCAGGGTGAATTGAGTGTGTTTGCAGCTAATTTGTGGATACTATGCAATTGTATTCGCATGGATTGGTATATGTGAACTGAACTACCAGTAGTCTTGAGTTATCAGGTAACATGGGATGTCTGCTAGAGTAGAACAAGTCAAATTTTAGATACAATTAAAACTATCGGGATAGTTGTATTTTACAACTAAGTGTACGTGGATATTGGAATCAATTTACTTTAGTAGACCGTTGATAATAAGCATTGATTTTTGAAAAGTTTCAGATTTCTCAATTTTTTTAAAACTGTTGTTTAACTTTTTACTTGAGTTTCAAGAATTTTCAAATATTTTTTAGAAAAAGTTTTCGGTTATTCTCCAATTTTTGACAAATATAAATGAGGAATTTATTAATTTGTTTCGATATTTAATGTTTTTTGTCTGCATCGAATGCTGTATCCTCACTTACAAAACTTGTGGTCTACGTTCGCGAAGCGTTTGTCCGCTCTTTCTTACAATATTCTTTATTTCCTTGCTTTTCAAGAGTTTTCGTTCCTGTTTTCTAGGAGTTTTCATTCATGTTTTCGAGAGCTCTTCTCCAAAGCTGCTCTCCAGGGCTGTTCTCCAAAGCTGTTTTCCAAAGTTGACGTGTGCAATAGTATCTGTGTAACCCATGCTTGTACATCTCCACGTGATCAGCAGAAACTTCACACTGATACGTACCCGCTTCAACATGTTGTCAGATAAGTAAAATTGCCCAAGAATTATTGTTTGTCAAACTTGTCTAGATCGCTGATCAAACGTTCACTGGCCCATAAATAACCCTTGACAATTCGCGACAAATGCTTGGTTTGTATCCTCATCTTTGTTACTTTTTTTTTCTTTTGCTCCGACATCTCCGGACATTTCCGCCAGCCTCACCCTTCCAAAACGTCTCCGTTGGCCATTACTGCATCCAGTATCAATTCCGGAGCGCTTACCATATTGGGCAGTACCTCCGCCTCGTGTCTCCGAAGCTTCGCAGAAAACGGTAATGACTCGGAGACTTCTCTGTAGTGTGGTTAGTGCTTCGTCGCTCCCATTTCCACGTAGAAAAATTCAAGGTTTTTCTTTTTTTTCCTCATCTGCAAGGTCTTATTTGCAATATTTTCGTTTACTGCTTACTTGTCTCTATCACTTATCCCCAATAGGCAACTATGGTTATGTTCTCCGACCCACCAAACTTAAATCCACATCCCCTATTACTAATTCGCAAGCTGCAGCAACAATAACCAACCCCCCCAGTACTAAATGGGTGGTTTTTTCTTTCTATATATCCGTCTTTTGCAGGTAAAAAAAGCGGGTTTAGTGTGTTTATAGCCACTTTTTCTACAGAGATGAGGAAGAAAAAAAAAAAAATTAAAAAAAAAATAATTGCAAATGGAGTCACAGAGAAACTGCCTCTATTAATAGGTTATATGCACAGTATGCGTAGTATTTCCGAATCCATCATCATACTTGTAGATATTTTTGATATCCGTTGCTACATGGATACTAAAAGCTTATTGCCATCCACATGGGATTACTATAAATATACCGCGAATTGCTGCATTTTGCAAACATCACGGCTGATCTAAACGAAAAACTTACTACTGAATTCCTATTGTTGGCCCTCAAAGTTATCACTCAGCCTTTTTCTTCCACCTTAGGCTCTTATAGACCCCCCTGACAAACTCCCAGACCCTGCCTGTGTTTGTGTGTGTGTAATTTTCTTTTCTTGTTTTGCTTCCCATTGACGATTTTTTGAATATCTCGCTGCTGTCATAAAAGCTTTGTGTAGCTTCTCACAATGAGCGAATCCCACTTGAATTCCGCCCCAATCCACGGTGATGGTACCGCAGGAACAACTACCGCAGAAACTGGAAAATCCTCCTTCGACATCCGTTCATTCAATCCTCGCGAAGCCCTAGAACCAGAAGAAGCAGGCTATGCCGCTTCAATCGCTAGTTTCACAAGAAACCACGATTCAGACTCAAACAAAGACAACGAATCCATCATCTCCCGTTGCGCTACGCGTTCTGGCGAACAGAAATCTATCCTTCTCGATAAGATGGAACAAGTCGGTAAACATCTCTCCAGAGTCACCACCCGTGATACTTTCACAATTGACCCAACAGATTTCGATCTCGCTGCTATCTTGAGAAGTTTTCTCAAAAATGCCGATAGACAACTGCTTAAGTTGAGATCCACTGGTGTTTTAGTCAAAGACGTTGGAACAATTGTTTCGGACAAATCCGTCACCTTTGCCGAAACTTTTGGAAAAGTCTTAAATATCCCTGGTAATATCGCAGAAGGTATCAAGAATCGTGGTAAAACTTCTTCTAGACGTATTCTTAGCAAAGTAACTGCAAATGTCAAAGCCGGTGAAATGTGCTTGGTTCTCGGTCGTCCTGGTGCTGGTTGTTCTACTCTTTTGAAAACAATCGCTGGTGAAGGATTAGACCAGTATTTGGGTACGGAAGGTTCCATTTCTTTCGATGGTATTCCCCAAGAGGAGATGCTCAAATCCCACAAAAATGACGTTGTTTACAACCCTGAATTAGATATCCATTTTCCTCATTTAACCGTCCAACAAACTTTGAAATTCGCGGTTGGCTGTAAAACTCCTAAACTCAGAGTCAATGCTGTTTCTGGTGACGCCACAGTCGAACAGTATATCGACTTTAAAACTGATTTACTTGCTACAATTTTTGGTTTGAGACATACTTATGGCACTAAAGTTGGTAATGATTTCATCAGAGGTATCTCTGGTGGTGAGCGTAAGAGAGTATCTATCGCTGAAGCTCTTGCTGCTGACGCTAAAGTCTACTGCTGGGATAATGCAACCAGAGGTTTGGATGCATCTACTGCTTTAGAATACGCTTCGGCATTGCGTATCTTGACAAATTTGTTGAATTCCACAAATTTGGTTACCATTTACCAAGCTTCAGAAAATATTTACCAAAAATTCGATAAAGTTTTAGTTCTTTATGAAGGTAGACAAATTTTCTTCGGTTTGATCCATGACGCAGTTCCTTATTTTGAAGATATGGGTTTCGAACGTCCATCTCGTCAAGTCACTCCAGAATTTCTTACAGCTATGACCGATCCAAAAGGACGTTTCCCAAAACCTGGCTTTGAAAATAAAGTTCCAAGAAACGCCGAAGAGTTCGAAGCTTACTGGCTAGCATCTAAAAACTATCAAAAGCTTCAAGAAGAGATTGCTCATTTGGAACAAGAAACTGATCCAGAGAAAACAAGACAAGAATTCGTTGATTCCACCAACGCCGAAAAATCTAAGATTAAATCAAAATATACAGTCAGCTACTGGCGCCAGTTACAACTCAACTTTGTCAGAAGTTACCAAATTGCTACTGGTGATTTTTCTTATCTCCTTACCCAGATCACTGCAGATATCATTCAATCATTGATCACAGGTTCTTTATATTACAATATTCCGAAAACCACCGGTGGTGCATTTTCAAGAGGTGGTGTTTTATTCTTCTGTTGTTTATACTATTCTTTATCCGGTTTGGCTTCCGTTTCCAACTCCTTTTCAAAAAGACCAATCTTACTTAAGCAAAAAGGCTATTCATTCTGTCACACATCTACTGAATTCTTGTCTTCTTTCGTCATTGATGCTCTTTTTAAATTAATTGGTGTCATTTGTTTCATTATTGTCGTGTTTTTCCTAGCTGATCTTAGAAGAAATGGTGGTCATTTCTTTGTCATATTCTTGTTTGTTATATTGACCTCGTATAGTATGAACGGGTTTTTCCAAATGATTGCTAATATTTGTCCTACTTTAAGTGTTGCAAATGCTCTTTGTGGTATGATTATTATGTTGGGCATTATGTATTCTTGTTTCATGATTCAATTGCCTTCGATGCATCCATGGTTTAAATGGATCAATTATCTTAATCCTATCAGATATGGTTTTGAAGCTATGATGGTTGATGAATTTCACCACACCAATTTGAATTGTACAGAAATGTTCCCAAGTGGACCTGCTTATACCAACATACCTATTGAAAATAAAGTTTGTCCTTTCAATGGTGCAGAACCTGGCCAGCAATACGTTTCAGGAGATGCATATTTGAAGGTTGCTTTCCTGTATTACTTCAAAAATCTTTGGAGAAACTTTGGTATTCTTATGGCTTTCTTTATTGTTTTTACTGCTGTTGGTGCTATTGCATCAGAATTTCACAAAAGTGTCTCTGCAGGCTTTGATGTTTTAATTTTCAAGAAGAATAAAGAAACAAAAAGAATTGTCGAGGCCAAAAAGAACTCTATTTGCATATCTACATCCGATATTGAAAAACAATCTAATTCATCCACAGGAACCTCTGCCGATGAATTGAAGGATGAAGGTGATGAGAAGCTTGATGAATCTGTTTTTGAAGGTTTGGGATCTCCGGATGTGTTTATCTGGCAAAATGTTGATTATGATGTTACTTTGAAAGATGGCTCTGTTAGACGTCTTTTGAATGATGTTCAAGGTTATGTCAAACCTGGTACATTGACTGCATTAATGGGTGAATCAGGTGCCGGTAAAACTACTTTACTTAATACTTTATCACAAAGAGTAGATACCGGTGTGATTACTGGTAACATGCTAGTTAATGGATTTCCATTGTCGCACTCTTTCCAAAGAAAAACAGGTTACGTTCAACAACAAGATGTTCATTTTGCTGAGCTTACCGTTCGTGAATCTTTAAGATTTGCTGCAAGATTGAGACGTTCAAGAAAGGTTCCCGATGAAGAAAAGTTAGAATACTGTGAAAAAATTATCAATATTTTAGGAATGAGTACTTATGCTGATGCTATTGTTGGTGAACCAGGTTATGGTTTGAACGTCGAACAGCGTAAAAAATTATCAATTGGTGTGGAATTGGTTGCCAAACCTTCATTATTATTGTTTTTAGATGAACCAACATCTGGATTGGACTCCCAATCCTCTTGGTCCATTGTTAAATTATTGCGTGAATTGGCAAATCATGGTCAAGCAATTTTGTGTACTATTCATCAACCCTCTTCTGTTTTATTCGAAGAATTTGATAGATTATTGTTATTGAAGAAAGGTGGTTATACTGTTTATTTTGGCGATATCGGTAAAAACTCTAAAACACTCACTAATTATTTTGAAAGTTACGGTGCTAGAAAATGTTCCAATAAAGAAAATCCAGCTGAATATATTCTTGAGGTCATTGGTGCAGGTGCAACTGCTTCTGTTGTGGATGATTGGGGTCAAATTTGGAGAGATTCTAAAGAATTTGCTCAAACCTCGAGTGAAGTCACTGAGTTAATAAATACTACCAAAAAGAATCATGTCGAAGAAACTGATCCTGAAATGAAAAGAACATTTATTACTCCATATTATTATCAGTTGTATGAAGTGACTAGAAGAGTTTACACCCAGTTCTGGAGAGATCCTACATATCTTATGTCTAAATTGATGTTAATGATCTTTTCTTCTTTATTTGTCGGTTTTACTTACTGGAACGCTGGTCATTCAATCATCGGTATGCAAAATAATATGTTCTCGATTTTCATGACTATTGTGGTCTCTGCTCCATTAATTCATCAAATTCAAGACCGTGCTTTGCAAAGTAGAAGTGTATTTGAAGTTCGTGAATCTAAGTCCAATACATACCATTGGTCAACATTATTGCTTGCTCAATTTTTTGCCGAAATTCCCTATCATATAGTGTTTGGTACAATTTATTTCATTGCGTTGTACTTCCCTATTCACAGATTTTATGATTCTTACACTGTTGGAACTTACTATTTGAACTATTCTATTATGTTCCAAATTTATTATATTTCTTTTGGTTTGTGGATTTTGTATATGTCTCCTAACTTACCATCCGCTGCTGTCTTAGTGTCCTTATGTCTTTCTTTTATGATTGCTTTCTGTGGTGTTGTTCAACCACCAAGTTTGATGCCTGGATTCTGGACTTTCATGTGGAAAGTTTCACCATACACCTATTTCATTCAGAACTTCATGATTTTGTCTCTTCATAACCTTGATATAGTTTGTACTGCTAAGGAGGTTTCCATTCTTAATCCGCCTTCAGGTCAAACGTGTTCGCAATTCTTATCGACTGCTTTAGAAAAAAGCCTGGCAGGTTATTTATTGAATCCTGATGCAACCAGCTCTTGTGAATATTGTCCTTTTAAAGTGGGTGATCAGTACTTGACCACTGTGAGAATTTCTCATACTTACTTATGGAGAAATTTTGGTTTTATGTGGGTGTACATTGCTTTCAATATTGCGGCTATGTTAAGTTGTTATTATTTATTCAGAGTGAGAAAAGGATCTATCTTTGGCAAATATGATCCTCTTTCTGTTCTTGACCGTTTCAAAAAAAAGAAGCAAAGTAAAAAATAATCTCAGCATTCTTGATTCTTGTATTTAACTTTTTTTTTTGGTATTTTTTTAGAATACTTTTCCATTAACTATATCTCTTACTTTTTTCATGTTAGTTCAACCTTAGTAATTCAATAATATATTATAGTCTATTTATATCATCATGTAAGATAGTTTGTTCTTGCAAGTCTTTATAAACTGTCCCATGTCGAAGCTAAAAGTTCCGACACGAATTATCTGAGACTTACTCAGAATTACTGAGCTACAACAAATTAAGAATTAGTAAGTAGTATTTTTAAGATTAAAATCAATAAATAGATGCCATTATTATGAAAAATTTAAAAGATTCAATGAAGGAAAAAAAAAATTATAAAACTGAAAAGTAAGAACTTTTTAAAACGTAGAATGAAACTTTTCAAGAACACAAATGAATATATTCTAATCAATATCATTCATCTTGTATTTCCAATATGGAAACCAAGAATGTGTTCTTCAGACGAGAATAAAAAACAAAACAAAAAAAAATGAAAATATGCAAAAATGAACGTGAGTAACGCCAAGTTTCAATTCTATTTGAAGAATCGAGAATCAAGCATAATCATATAAGCAAGACTACTGATTATTCATGATTCATTAATATTTCTTAGATGAACTCAGACTTTTCACTAATGAAATTGCAGGTGGTCATGACATAGTCTCCTAAGTTTGATGCGTAACATGTAGTACCAGCAGCACATTGAATATTTACCCAAGAGCCATGATTACAGATACTGATTTGACCAGCTTTTGTACAAGCAATTGTACCGTCAGAACAAACTGATTGGTATTGCGCAAAGTAATCTTCACTGTATAAACTATTCAAGCATTTTGCTTTCGAAAGTCCAGTAAGAGAGTCACATTCTGCTGCGGATGACGCAGTAGCACTTGGGGTGACAGCTAATGTGCTAGTGGTTTTGGTAGATAGAGTAGTACCTTCCGAATCCGATGAGCTGATATCACTGGTTCCTGCGGTGGTTGAAGAAGTTTCGTAGGAAGAAGAATTGTTCTTACTTGTGGCTTCGGTAGTAGTAGCAGTGATCGTTTCATTCCAATATTTGTTGGTAGAAGATGAGCTTGAGGTAAGCATGGATGTAGTCGTTTTTGTGTTAGAAAGAGTACTAGTGGTACGGCTGAAGCTTGAGATGGAAGTTTTTGATTGTGTAGAAGAAGATGTAGAACTGCTTAATGAAGATGAAGATGAAGAAGTGGTGCTAGTTTTGGAAGTTGAAGAAGTTGAACCAGATTGACAGATATCATCATCCAAGATATCTCTAAGACCTGCTGCATAAGTCTCACCACTACTCAAAGTATTACCAAATACTTGGGAGGCATCCCATACTGAAATTCCACCGAAGTAATCAGAGCATGAAATCTCTTCAACAGTGCTTTGAATAACATCGATATCAACATAACCTGATCCAGCAGCGTAGACATTACCAGGAATACCTAAATATAATTTGATATCTTTGTTAAACGCTTCAGTTTCAGCCCAAGTGACCCAATCATCAAAGTTGAATTGTTTGTCAATATTRCARTAGTTATTATAAAATTGAATAAAKGCAAAATCAATRTCGGCCAGTGTCATAACTGTATTGAGGGAAGCATCAGGCAAAACACATTGTGGGGCGGCAGAAATGTAATAATCTTTGGAACCTTCAGAAAATAATGATCTTAATTCGGTAACAAGACCTGTGTAACCTGTTGGTTGGTTGTTCTCAATATCTAAATCAAAACCATCAATGACTGAATCATCAAATGGTCTATCGACAGTACTGTTAGATCCTTCTAAAAACATGTTCCAAAGTGTGTGCGCAAATTCTTTACCTTCATCTTCGCTGGTGAAACCGTAAGAACCAGATGAGCCACCTAATGACAAAAGAATTTTGACTCCATTATCTTGGCAAGTCTTAATGTCAGATGCAATATCATCACAATTCAATAAGTTGGTTCCTTCAAATGTTTGCCAGCACATATTAGCAAAGTTCAAAGAAGGAATATCATCTGTGCCTGGAAAAGCAGTCATGAAAGACAAGATAACCATATCAGCTCTGTTATCTTGACAGTAGTAGTTGAGTCTTTCTTGAGAGGCAGCTGAGTTTTGGCCCCAGTAGACGACAAGATTGTCATTACTTGTAGAATCGAATGTCGCAATTGAGAATTTCAACAAAAATGCAGCGACTATGAAAACAGCTTGAAGCATTAGTTAAATATGAAAAAAGATAAATATTTGCAAAGGTAATGAAATTAAAGTAGAAAGAATATTTTGACCCAATCTTCAGAGTTCAACAGGGCAAATGGGTAGTATAGCTTCGAAAATCAATTAAAGTAATTTTATAATTGTTGGTTGGCTAAATTGAATGGTTGAATTAAAAATATTCAACTAGCACGCTGCACTCAATTCTTGCAAGAAATCTACATCTATTTATATTTTGAATATTTTTTTTAAACTCAGCTTCGCGAAGAATCAAAAAGATTTGCACTTTTAATAATTAAAAAATAGGGATCTGCCCGTTGCTGTTGGAGATCATACATCAAGGCCGATCCGAAGATCAGAAATCTTCACTAATTTTTGATATAGAAGATCTTCTGCTGCATGTAATGAAAAATTGCATAGTAAATACACTAGTTTTTGTTCGTTTCGATGGCATAAGAGATATTTGTTTTGTCTTTTGCACCGTTTATGCATGTTCAAAAATCTAGGTTAAATAAATCTTGGATGCATATTGAAACGACTATAATACTCTATAATATCATGCAACGTTTTTGTACATGCGTAGCCGGAGTAGTAAACGAGACTAGGAAACGAATCTTACACACCAGATTTCATGTGCATCGAGAAAGATCTGTTTGACGTTTTTTACGAAAATATTGGGCAAATATTGAGCAAATATTGAGCAAATTTTGAGTACAAAACAATTTTTGCGACATTTCAAACAGCTTAGGGAGATATCCATTGCCGAAAATAGATTAGTGAAACCTACCTCACTCATCATTAGGTGTTTACGAATCTGCTCGTGCGGCGACTATACATTTTTGAAAAATATTCACGGGACAAGTTGGGTGCATCAGATTGCAAACTTGTATATTTGATGGAGGAGTAGTACGAAATAACTTAGGTACATCTGATCTTACATTCAGTTTTACACACTTCACGCTCAAAGGTTTTTAGCGGTGTTTTGTTTTTGCATTCTAAAATTCATTTCCTAAAGAATACTCGATCAGGCTGGTCTGTCTGTCGATGGTTTATTGCAGAAATCTGATAACTTGACATTTGAATATACATAGAGAAAATTTTTTAATACATTTTTATGAGGAAAAGAAAGAGGAATAGTTTTAAAAATAGATTTGAATTTTTGAGGAAGCTAACATCATGTGTTTTTTTTCTTTTTTTATCAGAAAATTGCAATTTTTGCAAGTAATATTTTTGCTGTTCGTCAGTAATCAAAGATGTATTGCCTGGATTCCCAAAATTTTTCTCCAATGATGTCGACATGATATTCCTCTATATTCATCTTTCTTCGTTTCTTCTCCTGGCGTTGTTTTTGTCTTTGGCTGAGCATTTTCTCTGATTCTACGATTTTCTGTGAAGCCGGGGTCACATTTGAATGTTCGCGTATCATCAAGGTGCCTTTTTTGAACATTTCTGGCTCATTGTTATAGTTTATGTTGAACTTGGAAAAGAGGATCTCGTTTTTATCTTTGGCTAAGGTGCCAATCAAGCTGTTCTCTGCTTCTTTCGGAGACATCCCACCTTTGCAAACCAAGGACCAAAAAGTCGTATTGTACAAGTTGTTGATGTGGCAATCCACTTGTCTCCAGCTGAAATATTGTCGCACTCTCTCAACGCTTGGATAAAGAACTGTTCTAGCGTCGAATGTGGGTAGTCCTTTTTCTAAGGTCAACTCTACCCCCTGGAAAAATTGCGACCAGTAAAACGTGTAGTAGCTCGTAAACGTGCTGGCAAAAGTGGAGATGAGCTTCGCCTCTCGTCTCTCGAACAATTCGCAATCTTTTCTAAGCAAGAACGAGTATTCATCAGAGTCTCCGTAGGCAATGCAGACATCTGCTATTTGCTCCATCACGGATCGTGCTGCCTTGTTCATCAACTTGAGGGCTCTTTCATCGTTTGGCTTTTCAAATTCATAGTTTTTGCTGAATCTGTGAAATCCGCGCCCGTCTACTCTTACAACTATATAGCAGTCTTTGAGAAGATAGTTCTCTCTTTCAAATTGTTTGACTACCTCAAATCTACAAATGAATCGTTAGTATCAGTCTGCACATGTGTTCAAAGTGATGCATTGGATTATCGTGACATACGCAGAATTCGCCATATCTATTCACTTCCAAAAAAACCAATTACTTCAGTTATCAATTTATAGATTGGCTATATTCAGCTGTTTATCTTAGAATACTTGAATTCCTAATCATTGATGCTTCACAATTGATGTCTAAATTGGAAAATGTGTCTAGATTATCCAATATTACCCGGTTCTTTGCGATCCACATAGAAAGAGCGCATCGCGTTTTTTTTACTTTTAAAGTGAAAAAATTTTTTTTTTTTTTTTTTAATGTATTTATAGTAGATTCTACAATAGAGACATCTCTGTAACAATACAATAATACTCTATTATTACTACAGTTTTGACTAGATGGCCTCATTATTTTATCCATCTTAATTACTCAATTTCAAATCGAAAAAGTCAAAAGACTGAAAAAATAGCAACAGAGATTGGTTTATAATCACAATATTAGAAATGCTGGTGACTGCAAGACTAAGCTTCAATACTTTGGAAACCACAGAGCGTTTCACCAATCCCCCAAAGGGCGAAACAGCTTTCCCGCTTTTAGCAGAGGCCATTTATCCACACATACATTCTTTCAACGCGTTGACCGAAGGCGCCAATGGGGGGATCTTGAACATGGCAGTCAAGGACATAGGCAAAAAGGTCATCTTTGATGGCCCAGACTATAGATCTTCCAGTAAATTGAAAATATGGATCGACTCCGTCCAGTTGATGAAGCCAGCCGTTGCCCCATCAAACAAAACAACACTCAATAGAAACATCTTGCCAGCAGAATGCAGAGAAAGAATGACCACATACAGAGGCAGATTGTTGTTAAAGGTTTGTTGGAACGTCAACGATGGACCTGTGATGTCAGAGATTCGTGAAGCGGGCCAAATCCCAATCATGCTCAAGTCAAACAGATGTCATTTAGAAGGGCTATCTCCCGAGGAATTAGTCAATGCAAGAGAAGAATCAGATGAATTGGGTGGTTATTTCGTGGTAAATGGTTTAGAAAAGTTGGTCAGAATGTTGATTGTCCAGAGAAGAAACCATCCAATGGCCATTGCCAGACCATCTTTTGTCAACAGAGGTAATTCATACACAAAATTTGGTATCCAAATCAGAAGTGTTAGACCTGATCAAACATCTCAAACCAATGTTGTTCACTATTTAAAGGACGGTAATTTAACCTTTAGATTCTCGTGGAGAAAAAACGAATATTTAGTGCCGGTTATGATGATATTAAAGGCATTGGTGGAGACTAATGATCGTGAAATTTTCGATGGTATCATGGGTTCAGATACCAATGATTCCTTTTTAACAGACCGTTTGGAACTTTTACTTAGAAGCTACAAGTCTTACGGAGTATCATCACAAAAGGAAACATTGGCATATCTCGGTGATAAATTCAGAGTAGTGTTTGGTGTTCCTGAGGATATGTCTGATATCGAAGTCGGTAAGGAAGTTCTTAGAAAGATTGTTTTGGTTCATTTAGATGATAACAACGACAAATTCAGAGTCCTTTTATTCATGATTAGAAAATTATACACATTGGTGGCAGGAAACTGTTCGGCAGATAACCCAGATAGTTCTCAACATCAGGAAATATTATTAGGTGGTTTCCTTTATGGAATGATCTTGAAAGAAAAAATGGATGAATACTTGAATAATATTGCTTTGCAAGTCAGAGTTGATCAAAGCAGAGGTGCAGCTATCAATTTTTCTGACAAGAAATATATCATGAAATTATTCATGAAAATTAACGAAGATATTGGTCAAAAATTGCAATACTTCTTATCAACAGGTAATTTGGTGTCTCAATCTGGTTTGGATTTGCAACAAGTCTCTGGTTATACAGTTGTTGCTGATAAAATTAACTTTTACCGTTTCTTATCACAATTTAGAATGGTGCATAGAGGCTCATTTTTTGCTCAATTGAAAACAACAACTGTTCGTAAGTTATTACCTGAGTCTTGGGGTTTCTTGTGTCCAGTACATACACCAGATGGTTCTCCATGTGGTTTATTGAACCATTTGTCTCATAAATGTAAAGTTGCAACTGAAGAATCTGATACATCAAAGATTCCAGAGGTATTAAGTTTACTTGGTGTTACTCCTCAACACGGTTCTGCTGCAGGCCCTAGCGTTTGTTGCATTCAATTAGATGGTAAGATTATGGGTTGGTGTACCCATGAACAAGCAAAGATCGTAAGTGATACTTTGCGTTACTGGAAAGTTCAAGGCATGTATGGCATACCATTAGATTTGGAAATCGGTTATGTTCCTCCTTCCACCAAGGGCCAATATCCAGGTCTTTTCTTATTTGCAGGTAGAGCAAGAATGATAAGACCAGTCAAGTATTTGCCATTAGATAAAGAAGACATAGTTGGTCCATTTGAACAAACATATTTGAATATTGCTGTAAGACCATCGGAGATTGAATCGAATATTCATAGTCACGTGGAATTTTCTCCAACAAACATTCTTTCAATCTTGGCCAATTTAACACCATTTTCAGATTTCAATCAATCCCCACGTAATATGTATCAATGTCAGATGGGTAAGCAAACTATGGGTACCCCTGGTGTCGCTCTTGTCCACAGATCGGATAACAAGCTATATAAATTGCAATGTGGTCAAACCCCTATTGTCAAAGCTAAGTTATACGATACTTATGGTATGGATAACTTCCCTAACGGAACCAATGCTGTGGTTGCCGTTATTTCATACACAGGTTATGATATGGATGATGCTATGATTATTAATAAATCAGCAGATGAACGTGGTTTCGGTTATGGTGTTGTGTATAAGGTTGAAAAGGTAGATTTGAGTATGAGCAGAAGACGTGGTGATCCAATCACACAGCATTTCGGATTTGGTGATGATAACACTTGGAAAGAGCTGTGGAAAGAAAAGTTAGATGAAGATGGATTACCATTAATTGGTGTTAAGTTAGAAGAAGGAGACCCAATTTGTGCATATTATGATGAGACTGTTGGCAAGACAAAGATAAAAACATATCACTCTTCTGAACCTGGTTATGTTGAAGAAGTGAAGTTACTTGGAAGCGACAAAGAATCTGAGGAATTGCAATCAATTACAATCAAATATAGAATTGACCGTCATACACAGATTGGTGATAAATATTCTTCAAGACACGGTCAAAAGGGTGTGTGTTCCAGAAAATGGCCAACTGTAGACATGCCATTCAGTGAAACTGGTATCCAACCAGATGTCATTATTAATCCGCATGCGTTCCCTTCACGTATGACCATTGGTATGTTTGTGGAATCTTTAGCTGGTAAAGCTGGTGCTTTACATGGTATTGCACAAGACTCAACACCATGGCAATACAGCGAAGACGATACCCCTGCAGACTTCTTTGGTGAGCAACTTTTGAAGGCAGGTTATAATTATCATGGTAATGAACCAATGTACTCAGGTGTAACTGGTGAAGAATTGAGAGCTGATATATATATTGGTGTGGTTTATTATCAAAGATTGCGTCATATGGTTAATGATAAATTCCAAGTTCGTTCAACAGGACCTGTCAATAGTTTGACCATGCAACCTGTTAAAGGTCGTAAGAGAAACGGTGGTATTCGTATTGGTGAAATGGAGCGTGATGCTTTAATTGGTCACGGTGCAGCATTCTTATTACAAGACAGATTGTTGAATTGCTCAGATTATACCCAAACATTTGTATGTAGAAGCTGTGGATCTCTTTTGAATACCCAGTTCTCTGTACCTAGAATTGGACAAAAGGCTTCCATTCGTTGTCGTCGTTGTTCTGTGAAAGTGGATGATGGTGTTTCGTTGAAGAATGTTGACGATTCCGAGATTTGGGAAGACGGTCAAAGCAACAAGTTTGTTGGTGGATCTGACACTACGACAATTGGTATACCGTTTGTATTGAAATACTTAGACTCTGAATTGGCAGCAATGGGTATCAGAATGCGTTACAACATTGTTCCTCAATAGACAGATTCGTTTGAAATTTGTGGTTTGACACGATTTTCAAAGAGCACGGTCAGCAAGATGTCTGATTTCATATTAATGTATATATAATAGAAACAAAAACTTTTTTTCATATCACGTCATTATATTTGCAAAATGTAGATTAGTGATCTTTCGGACAAAAGCTACACTACAAAATATCCTAAATTAACCGGATAAAGAGGCAAAAACATTCAAAGTTGTGTGAAAGACAGTGGTGCTGCTATATACGAATATATACAAGAAAAAAACATATCAACATTTCATTATTGGCTCTAGATATGAGGACCAAACGTAGGCGATTGCACCACATCTGTATTCTTTTTCATTTATTTTTTCTCCCAATAAACTGGAGTTACCTTTATTTTTAAAATATTTCGTTAATTGTGTGTGTGTGTGTATGCCCAGAACAGCTGTTTGTTCACGCGATACCTACTTGAGGATACCTAGTTGAGAATGTCTTGCTGAGGCGACACAAGCGTGGTGCTGGTGATAGATTTCACTTTTTCAGGACTTGGCCATTCTGTAGGAAGAATACCCGCTTTCTTGAACAATTTTACTATAGGTTCAGTTGGCTGGGCCCCCACACCCAACCAATATTTTGATCTTTCAAAGTCCAAGGACACGTCTTTGATGGGTCTTTCGCCACGGGCCTTTGCTTCCACCGACAATGGCACTGGTATTGGGTTGTATGTTCCGAGCACTTCTATTGGTTTCTTGTCTCTGGCAGCCTTGGCGTTTGCAACAACAATATTGTACAATGGGGCTCTTTTTCTGCCAAATCTGGCTAATCTTATTCTGACCATTCCCTTCATTTTGGTTTTATATTTTCTATATCAGCAGTTCACTGTATATTGGCTAGATAAGCTCTTGTTCTTTGGGACCCTCTGACAGTGCGTGATTCTACAGACTATCCCAGATGATAGACCATACTACTCTATATGATGTTGAAATTTCACTAATATTTCATAGATTGAATATACATAGTGAAAAAAAAAAATTTTTTTTTTCTTAGGCGAAGCTGCGAAAGAGAAATACTGCTTTAACCGGGTAAATTCTAGTGATTTCTTAGCTGAAAAGCCTTCCTATACAGATTGATTCAGTAATAAGACATAAAAACTCAATTACCCCCAAATAACCCTTCTATTTAGAAGATAAATACGCTCAGTCTTTGACGGCAGCCCAATCAATGGCCTCGGAGTCACCATATTTCTCTTTGATCCACTCATTAGTCAACTTGAAATGATGGCAGTCGAAAAACCCCCTGGCAGCGCTCAAGGGCGAGGGGTGCACGGATCTGAGAACCAAGTTTTCTTTATTGTTTTTCTTGTTGATTGCTCGCAACCCGATCTTCTTGTCTATCAAGTTCTGGGCGTTCAGGCCCCACGCAAGAATGACCAACTCCTGGCCAAGGACGTTGTTTTTGAAGTTTATCAAGTTCGTTATCAACGCAGACGTGAACACTTCCCAGCCCTTGTTGTTGTGCGAGTTCGCTTTGTGGGCCTCCACCGTGAGACACGTATTGAGTAGCAAAACACCCTGTTTAGACCACGGAGAAAGATTCCCATTACTCTTGGGGATCTCAAAGTTAGGGTAATCGATCTTGATCGCCTTGTATATGTTCTTCAACGACGGCGGAATTCTGCCAGATAAAACAGAAAACGCCAATCCGTGCGCCTGGTTGAAATTGTGATACGGATCCTGGCCTAGCACCAACACCTTCACTTTCGAGATCTGTGGACAATACTGGGTAAATGAATATATGGACTCTCGAGGAGGGAAAACCGTACAATTCTGAGCGTATAAAAATCTTTTCAATTTGAGGAAGTAAGATTTAGTGAGTTCTTTATTGATCAACTCGAGCCATTCGGGTGCTATCGTAGTTTTCTCCAATTCAATAAGTGATTTTTCTTCATCTGTAATACAAGCATCTGCCACCGTTTTCTGCTGATGATTTTCAATTGCTTGTATCTTACTGACTTGAGAAGCCATCGATACGAGCTCACTGTTCAAGCTCTTTTTCGGTAAATTTTCCTTCACAATGCTTTTTGTACTTGCTTTTTTGATAAAGCTGTCGAGCGTGATCTTCGCACTTTTACTCTTGATAGGTTTAGCCACTTTGGATATCATATCGCTATATGGTGTTAGAACTGTTTAAATTATCATTAAATATCCTGTTTTTCTAATTTTCTACACAAGTTCAATCGTTATAACAAAAGAACCTTTCAGCCTTGTTGCCTATAGATAGCTCTTGATTTATTGATACTTATTTATGACGCGTTTTTCTTTTTTTTTTTTTTTTGTAAAGTTTTTCGCGTCGCGTTGGTTTCTTGAAATATTCAATGCAAGTAATTATGGTTTCTTTAATCTTTAGCAGTTCTGTCCCTCTTTTAAATTGATCGCAAGGTGCTTGACATTTCTTACAATTACTGATAGCTTTTGATTATTGCTATAGAATTTCAATTAATCAGAGCTCCAGCAAAGACCTAGTATCGATAAGAATAACCTCGAAGCAATGGAAACTGCCACCGGAGATTTTTTCAAAAGAACTCCCGTCTCAAAAGAAGAAGATGCCAGTAGTAGATTGGCACGTATGCCATGGGTTGAAAAATAGTATGTTTTTTTTATCTTTAGATTCATGAGCTGATTTTCTTTCAAAAGTATATGAATTACTAATAAAGTTCATTATAGCCGTCCTAAAAGTTTGGATGATGTCTCATCTCAAAGCCACGCAGTAACTGTGTTGAAGAAATCCCTTCAAACAGCTAATCTTCCGCATATGCTATTTTATGGACCTCCAGGAACAGGTAAAACCTCTACTATATTGGCATTAGCAAAACAACTCTATGGACCCTCTCTTTATAAACAGAGAGTTTTAGAATTGAATGCTTCGGATGAAAGAGGTATCTCAATTGTTCGAGAAAAGGTCAAAAATTTTGCAAGACTTGCGGTTGCAAAACCAAGTAAATCAGATTTGGAGAATTATCCTTGCCCACCATATAAGATTATTATTCTAGATGAAGCTGATTCCATGACCAATGATGCCCAGGCAGCTCTCAGAAGAACAATGGAAACATATTCTGGTATCACAAGATTTTGCTTGATTTGTAATTACATCACTAGAATCATTGATCCATTGGCATCAAGATGCTCCAAATTTAGATTCAAACTTTTAGATAATGAAGATGCGTTGGACAGATTGAAATTTGTCGCAAGTTCAGAAAATGTAAAATTCCAACAAGGCTCTTTGGAAAAGATTTTAGAGATCTCTCAAGGTGATCTCAGAAAGGCAATAACTTTTTTACAAACTGCCACAAAATTACACACAATTGAAAGAGATAGTGATGCAGATACAGAAATAGACGGCTTCGAAGGAATCACCGTAGCTTCAGTAGAAGGAATAGCTGGTATTGTTCCTGATACTCGTTTGAATAGTATTATAGAAACTTTGAAAACACATAACCTAAATGATATTCTCAGTTTAAGCAAGGACTTATTTGCAGAAGGGTGGAGTGCCGCACAAATTCTCGACCAAATTCATGATTCGCTCATATTAGATGACTCAATAAGTGCTCGTCAAAAAATAGATATCGGATTGGCACTCAATGTTACAGATAACAGATTATCCAATGGAACAGACGAGCAAATACAGTTATTAAATTTAATGGTCAAATTATCAAAGACATTGTGACTTTTCTTTAGAAAGATCAATTTCTGATGTACTTATTATTTATCATAATATCTGGTTCTACATTTTGATGCATGAAATTGAATGAATGTTAAAGTTATTAAAAAATAATCGTAAGTCCTTTATGAAAGTTAATGAAAAATCATGAACGTATAAATCGAAAAAAAAGGATCAACTTATAATCATCCAATGACAAAAAAAAAAGGATCAAAAAAAATCAAAAGTTATATACAATGATAGTATATATTAACCAAATACATACAATAGGTTTATACTTTATTGACGAGCTGGAGCTCCGTAAAGGTAATTCATTTGCTGATTATTTGGTGGCATACCCATTCCTGGTGCATAGTTTTGATATGGTGGCATCTGGTACATATTAGGTGGTTGAAAATGAGGACCGTTATTTCCAGCACTACTTCCAGGAGTAGAGCTTGCAGGACTTCCGCGATTGCCCAACATGAGACCTGGCGGTGGCATCCCATTATTAGGAGTATTATTAGCTTGTAACCATGGCGGAAGTTGTTGTGGAGGCATTTGAAATTGTTGTGGTTGTTGAGCACCATATGGGTATCCAGCAGGAAGAGGTTGTAATTGCTGAACATGATTAACCTTTGGGAAGCCTGGAGGGAATCCAGAGTTCGGCGTACTGATACCAGGAGGAGGTGCTTGAAGACCTGGTGGATAGATTGGTGGGTTTTGCATTTGCTGTGGGTGTTGCAGCTGTGGCTGTAGTCCGTGCTGTTGCAGAGGGCTTTGTTGCATTTGCTGAGCTTGTAATTGTTGAGGTGCCAACTGCTGTTGTTGCATTTGTGAAATATTGGATTGATTACGTTGAATCAACCCAGGTGGAGGAGTTGAAGTCAAAACATTATTTTGGTTTCCAAGGAAGCTCATAAGGTTAGATGAGGAAGCTACTTGAGAAGAAGAAGCTATTTGAGGAGTATTTGCTTGAGAACCTTCTGGCTTCTTGTTTAACAATGACATGAAAAATGAATCATTATTAGCTGCTCTAGGAATTTCAGAAATACTGGAAGATGATGCATTAACTGCAGCTGAAGTGACAGTGGAAGCCACTGGCGCTTCGGTATTTTGGAACTGAGAACTCTTCGAAACGTCTTGGTTTTGTAATTGTTGGTCTCCAGTAGCTTTTCCTAACATTGCTAAAATTTTTGAGCTTGCATGTTCATCAGAAACTGTGAGATCATTTGAAGATTCCGATTTGAAGAACGATGAAAATCTAGAAGAGGCATGCTGTTGTTCACTGCTATCTTCTAAAGCAGGTTCAAGTGAGCCAGATGATTCAGATGAATCTGCACCGAATGAAAAAAAGCCTCCCTCAGTAGGAATAACGTAATTCTTATCATTTAAAATTGCATCAAGCTGAGCTTCTTCGCTGTCAGTAAGAGCGATTCCTTGCTTCTTTTTTTCTTTCAAACGCATTTTTACTTTCCATTTTTCGAAGTCACCTACTGATCTTCCCAAGTCATGGGCGCTCATACCATTGTCTTTAGAGTTACCATCATATGAATCATCGAGCCATTCGGGCGTACCTTCTTCATCGTCATCGAAATCTAAGTTTCCGAAAAATCCTGAATTGCCGGAGCCGTTATTACCAGCATTATTATTATTGCCGTTACTATTTCTATTGTAGTTTCTGTTATTATTGCCAGATAACTTTCTATTGGATGAATAGTTGTTGGAACCTTTGACCGAGAAGGAGCCCATTTCTCCTGTTGATGATTCGCCAGCTTCCAAAGAGGAATTTTTTTGAAACGAGCCACGTCCATAGTGATTGCCGCTATTACTTCTCTTTTTGTAGACATGGAGACGCCAAAAGTCATTGGAAATTTTATCAAAGGGTTGAACCAACGGCGATTTTCTTAGTTCCAAAAGAGTGTCCACATCGTATGAGTATTTCTTGATGATGTTTTTGTAGGTGAGTTTGAACTTTTCATTACTATTTACGTCGTAATTAACTTCTATGGTAGCCAGCTCATTTTCTGGAGCTTCATACGATTTGTGATGGAAATTGTTACTACGTTTACTGCCATTAAACGATGATCTCTGCTTGTTGGAAGAGCTTGAATCTGAACGTTCCTTCATACTGTGAATATTTTTATCGGTTGAATGGAAAACTTATTGGTGAGATATTGAAAAAATATATTGTCTGGTAAAACTGTAGTTTGGAATCTGTTATTCTTATCCTTGGTTCAGTACCATATATGACAAGTGTAGAACACGAGATCTAAAATGCTGCTTTTTTTTTTTTGGTTTTTTTTTATTTTTATGTTTTTTTTTGTTATTTTCTTCTTGGCCTCTAGAACTTTGCCTGGGAGACCTATGTTTGTTGTTCCGCGAATTCTGATTTGAGAACTGTTATCAGAGAAAATGTGGGGCCTTAAAATGGTATTTTGTGGGGGATATTCTTCGTAAATAAAAGAACTGTATTTAATCCAATTTATTTGTAGTCGTTTGTCCCGAATGCGTGTCCTCTGTTTTTCTGAACAACCTTTTCTCGATATAGCTGGGGTCTCTCTTTGTATTGGCTTTGAATTTTCCTGACTGAGAAAAACTTATACTAAAAATGTTGCAAGTCTTCTGAGAATGAGTATTCGTGAATACCGGCTTCTGCAGGAAGAATGTAATAATGAAAATATGGTCTTTCGCGGGGGTAGAGGTAATTAATAGCTCACTCTAGTTTTGAAAACAGGATTATCAAAACTTCTCCAGTAGTTTTTCTAATGGTTTTTTTGTTGATCTGGGAATTATATCTTCTTATGATTTTTTTCCGCTATTTTTTCTTGAGCTCTTTTCTTTTAGTCTCTTCTTTTGATATATTCTTTTATTATTTTCTATTGATATATTCTTTTTATTATCTTCTTTTATTACCTTGGGATGGCTTATTGTAATTATCTCTTGTAATCCTTTCGTATAGTCCTTCTTTTAGATAATTGATGCACTAAAAACAATACGGGTACGAGGTCCTGAACACCGATATATTTAGAATCAATTGGGGTTTGAAATTGCGTTGAATGATGGGGAAATTCAATCAAGTTTTAGTATTATAATGAAGGCAATTGAGCTTCTCCACCAAGTGTTCACAAGAAATCCTTTAAAAATTTTCCTCCATTCCCATAAAAAATACGTTATAGGCTAAAATAACCTCAATATACAAAAAATATACAAAAACTACTACAAAAAAAACTTCGCTGGCACTATATAGGGCGGGTAAATTAAACTAATCACGTGCAGCACGTGATCCCGTCAAAATTTCAAGTTCCTTTTTTTTTTTTTTTTCTCTCCTAAGAAACCATTGCATCGAGATGAGCTTCTACTATATATAAAAAAAAAATATAATTAGAAAAAAATTTCAGTTGAAAATGGTTAATCTGTGTCGTTTTTCTTCTTGTAAACTATTCGCTCCGTATCATTTTTGAGTGTTAGGAACAAACTTTAGTCTCAGTATTCTTTAGTGAAGTCATAGTTTGCTTTCTTACTGACATTTTTACGTTATATTGTATACTCAAAGAGATATAATTGGTGAACATGCTGGAGACTGATTTGGAGTTCGATTTAAAGTTAGACAGAATCAGAGGTCATGCAAATTCGAAATTAGAGAACCAGAAAATATTGGCAGTCATCTTGGCTACCGTCGAAGAAGACCTCAAAGCGCAGAATAACTCAAACTCCGTGACAGCGTACTTTGTCGCGTTTTTAGCCTTGTTGAATCAGTGCTTTGACGCAAACGGAGACATCAT
The DNA here is from genome assembly GCA_002564245.1 of Saccharomycopsis fermentans. Lineage (NCBI taxonomy): Eukaryota > Fungi > Ascomycota > Saccharomycetes > Ascoideales > Saccharomycopsidaceae > Saccharomycopsis > Saccharomycopsis fermentans. The sequence continues at coordinate 820,719 of JNFW01000005.1, read as the reverse complement.
CGACAGATCTTTAGTGACATCTGCTGCATACTTCCTAGACTTGACTTTCCCATTTGTTCCTAAACCATTGCTTAGATCGAAGTTTGCTGAAATTTTAGTGAAGTTGGCCCCTGCTTTAACCAACGAAGAAGCTGATGCACCATTGATCAAGTCTTGCATAGGCGCATTAGAAGTTTTACTTATCGCACAAGACGCTAAAGCATGGAAATCTAAATTGAATGTCTCTCCATGGAGAGCAATCAATGCCTTGCTAGATCTTTCGTTGGATCCTCGTCCAAAAATTCGTAAAAGAGCACAAGAAGCCATCAAGAATATATTATTGAACCCTCCTGCTTCTCCTAAATTGGGCCATGTTGCAAGCGATCCTTGCAGTGAATTTGCTCTTAAAGCAGTCATAGAAATTTTGAACGAAGAAGATTTAAAAAAAAGAAATAAAAAAAATTCAGGCACAACGAACAAAGAAGTCAATTCTAAATTGATACATAGTTTAAAATTGATTGAGACCATCTCATCCAGTAATTCCTGGTCATCAAACAAAATTGAGCCATTATGTGACATACTTTTGGAAATATCCAAGACTAATGACCAATACTTAGTAACTGCAGCTTTTTCCGTTTTCCAAAACCTTTTTGATTCATTAGCAGATCCAATTTACACTACCAAATTTTTGAATATTTTGAATATTTTATTTGACTTGAAACCTTCTATTAATGACTCTCATTTAGTAGGCTCATGGGCCGCTGTCGTTGCAAAAGCTATCGAAACATATTCCAAAATAGACTCTTTTGCATGTTTCCAAAAATTACCAGAGATTTTCAAAAATTTAGCCAGTTATTTATTAAGCAATAATAATGAAGCAGTGTATGTAAGTGCTGCTAACTGTATCATCTCAATAATTGATACTAGTATTCAAGATGAATTGCTACTCTTGCCATCTTCTTCTGTACCTACCGATAGATATGAATCTGTTGAAGATACTATCAGTCAAATTGGAGAATTAATCACCGAATTATTGTCGGTAAAGTATTCACATTGTGCTAAAGAAGTGATGCAGATTTTGACAAGTTTGTTTAATAAGTTTAGATTTAGAAGCAATCCAGAATTAATCAAACCTTTTGAGATTGTAGGCCAGTGGAGAACAGCAGAAGAAGCTGCCTCAACTCTTGATTTGAAAGAAGAAGAGGATGCAGTCATTTGTGCAGCTATTGTCAATTTAGGTGCAGATGTGGTATTAAGAACCTTACCTATGAACCTTATTAAACCAACTAATGCTAATCCAGGTAGAGCATGGATATTACCTCTTCTTAGAGATAATGTGAGAAACTCAAGTTTGGAATTTTACATAAAGGAAATTTTGCCAATGGTAGATATTTTCAGCCAAAAGATCACAACTTTAGAACCAAATTCAATGCATGTCAAGGTTTTTGAAACCGTTATTGACCAAATTTGGTCCCTTTTACCTCATTTCTGTGATTTGCCAGATGATTTGATGACTGGATTTGATACCAAATTTGCAGAAAAGTTATCAAAATTATTATATGAAAAGGTTGAATTAAGAAACACAATTTGTCATGCCTTGAAGCTATTAGTAGATAGTAATTTAGTATATTCAGAAGGAGTATTGAGTGATGATATCTTGTTAACTCAAAAATTCCCAATTCATGAATCAGAAAAGAATTTGGAATATTTATCGAGCCATATGTGTGAAGATATGTTGGCTGTTCTATTCAATGTCTTTTCTCAATCTAATCCAGATAAAAGAGGTTACATATTAGAGACTATAGATTCCTGGTTGAAAATTGCACCAACATCAGTTTTGGAAGATAATTTCAATAACGTTTGTACTATGTTGAAAGAAGCATTGGAAGATGATGAAAAAAAAAATAGATTCCAAACAGGTAATGCTGTAGGTAATACTAAAAATCCAAGATTAAGTATTACAATGATGGATTTGATTGTTGCTTTGGCTAAGTATGTTCCTGAGTCTTCTTACAATGCTCTTTTTACCATATTTGGAATGACCAACTCAATCCCAGATAGTTTGATTCAGAAAAGATCATACAGAATCATTACTAAGTTATCTGAAATTCCTAGAGGCCAAGAATCAATATTATTGTTCATTAACGATATTGAGAAAGTTATGGCTGGTGAATCATCCGAAAAAATTAATGTTTCTGCTAAATCTGCTAGATTATCAGCACTTTCCAAAATACTAGCGATCCTTCCATCAGATCATCTTTACTTCATTCCAAACATCACTTCAGAAATTATTTTAGCTACAAAGGATATGAATGAAAAAACCAGAGAATTGGCTTATTCAATGTTAATTGAAATGGGTAGAATCATGCTTAAAGGTGGTGTCATCGATACTAATAAGGTTTCTGGTTTAAATAATGCTGACGAGCTGTTGGCTGCTAATTTTGTTCCTGCAACCATCTCTGAATATTTCACAATTGTTTCTGCAGGCTTAGCTGGTGATTCTCCACACATGATTAGCGCTACAATTACAGCTATAAGTTGCTTGGTATATGAATTTCTCAATGACATGCCTAGTGAACTAGTCACCGAAATCGCATCGACTGTTGACCTATTTTTAACCTCGAATAACAGAGAAATTGTCAAGAGTACGATAGGTTTCGTTAAGATTGAAGTTTTGAGTCTACCAAATGAAATAATAGAGCCTAAGTTGAAAGAATTATTGGAATACTTGATGAGATGGTCACATGAACATAAAGGTCATTTCAAATTAAGGGTTAAACATATTGTTGAAAGAATGGTTAGAAGGTTTGGTTATGAAACAATTGAGAAATATATACCGGAAGAAGATATGAAATTGTTGGTTCATATCAAGAAAATCAGACAGAGAAATAAGAAGAAACAAGAAAAGGAAGAAACTGCACTCAATGAGAAGGCTTCATCTTCCAAATTTGTTTCTGCATATGATAAGGTATTATACGACTCTGATGGTGATGCTAGCGAAGATGAAGATATGGAAGAAGAATCTGATGATGAACGTCCAAGTGACAGAAGAGCTAAATCGAAACAATATATTATTGAAGCTAAGGACAGTCCATTAGATTTATTAGATAAATCTGCCATTGCACATATCTCCTCGACCAAACCAAGATCTGCCGCTTCTATTGCAAACAAAAAGAAGAAGGTCAGTAATCTGTTTAAGGCATCTGCTGATGGCAAGCTTATGTTTGACGAAGAAGGAAATATTAGCAGTAAGAATGGTCGTAAACATGATGATGAGACCTCACTTGAAAAGAATTCTCTTGCAGCTTATGTTGACGCTGTGAAACAGGGTCCTATTAAAGGCCAAAGAAATAGACTTAAATTCAAGAGAGGTAAGAATAATCAAGAAAAGGAGGAATGGTCTGATGAAGATAATGAACCAAAGAAAAGAACACAAGGCAGTAAAAACAGATTTGTTAATAAAGGAAACAGAGTTGGCAAAAACAATGGTGGTGGAAAGAAATTCAATAGAAGAAAATGAAATATATTACCTTCTGAGATTGAATGGTATCGTTTCTAGTATTTACGTTGTTTTTTCATTAATTATGTATTTCGACATTACTATTTAGGATACTCAAGTGAGAAATAAATTTATGTAAATCAATATGATTCTTTTTGATAAAAATCAAAGATAATATATAGTTTTTGAGAGCATAACTCATCCATCGTAAATCAGCTTGTAAACAAAAAGACGGTTCAATTACAAGAACGTTTAAATTTAAAGAGTATTATTGAACGAAAAAGCATCGAAATTATAAATTATAACATTTGAAGAAGTTTGGTAAATTAATGGAAAAATTGAGCAAAAAAAATAGAAAGTAAATTAAAAAAGATAAATAGAAATGTCATTCAATCAATTTAAGCTTCAATAGGCTTTTCTTCTTCGGAAGAACCTTTTGGAGCTGGTGCAGGTTCATCAGCAGTAGCAGCGTCATTTTGAGCTGGTAAGGTGTGTCTAGATACAACTGCGGCCAATCCAGTCAATGATTCTCTAGCAGAAGCACTTCTAACAGGTTCTGCGATGTATACTTGGTCATCGACAAATTCACCGATTTGAGCAGCATCAGTACCTAATTCTTCTTCTTCTTCACTTAATCTTAATTTCAAGAATGGAATTCTGTCCATAATCAATAAAATGAGAGATGTCATGACGAAAGCCCAAACTAAGATAGAGGTGGATGCGGCCAATTGCAAACCTAATTGTCTGTAGTATTTGTTCATCCAACCACCGGTTGATACGGTACCAGCAGCAGCAGAACCATCTGAGGCAGCAACATAATCGGCAGCGAAAAGACCAGTTAAACAAGAACCAACGAAACCACCAACAGCATGTAAAGAGAAGACATCCATACCATCATCGATCTTCAAGACGTTTTTCAAGTCAACGGCAAAGTTACAAGCGATGGCACAAACAACACCGACAGGAACTGAGCAATAAATGGAGACAAAACCAGCACCTGGAGTAATACCAACCAAACCAGCAATGACACCCATACACATACCAGCAGTAGTCCATCTTTTACCCATTCTGAAGTAGTCTACAAATAACCAAGTTAAACCACCACAAGAAGCAGCAATCATGGTGTTCATACAAGCGTACCAAGCTCTGATGGTAGAGGTTAAACCAGAACCACCATTGAAACCTAACCAACCAAACCACAAAAAGATTGTTCCGATAACGATATTTGTAACAGAGTGAGGTTTATATTTTGGCAAAGCGATAGCAGTTGGGTCATTTCTCTTACCTAAGATCAAAGCGTAAGCTAAAGCGGAGATACCGGAAGCTTGATGAACTGGACCACCACCGGCGTAATCCATGGCACCTAACTTGAAGATCCAACCACCAGCGTTCCAAGTCCAGCAAGCGACGAAGTTGTAGACCAAGGTCATCCAAACAAAGAGGAAAACCATCATTGGACCTAATCTAGCTCTTTCACAAGCACCACCCAACATCAAAGCACCGGTGATGATAGCAAACATCAATTGGAAGAAACAGAAAAGAAGATCAGGGACAGAGGTAGAACCAACTGAAGGAGCACCTAAAACGTTCATCAAGGAGAAGAATTCCAAGGAACCAATCATACCTGATTTAACGTTGTGGGAGAAAGTAAGGGAGAAACCCCAGAAGAACCATTGGAAGGTGATAAGACAACAAGCCATGACGGAAGCCCAGATCAAGGAAAGGGCGTGCTTCTTACGGGCCAAACCAGAATAAAGGAACCCGACACCAGGAACCACCATGATGAAACAGAGAGCACCTGCGGTGGCGACCCAGGCCATGTCACCTCTGTTGTACTGGACGTTCAAGTCGTAGAGCATGTCATCACCACCAGTTCCGTCGGTTGTCAAACCAGTGCTGTTGTAGTCTGTGGACATTTTGCGTGTTGTGTAGTATATGATTGAAACAAGACTTTTCCTGGGATAATCTATGAGGGTCAAGAGTTTTCCTGGGATAATCTATGAGATACTGGAGAGCAAAAAGAAAAGAAAAAAAAAGAAAGAAAGAAAAAGAAAACGATACGCGAACCAGGGTGGGTCTGCGAAAATAGAGCAGATATGCAAAAATATATAGTTTTTGGAACGAAAAACATGGAGTCTCCAAGATGAGTACATAAGGAGAGAAATAAAAAAAAATATATATATATATCAACGATTACGCTGTAGAACTTTAATTCAGATGAGGACAATAAGTGTAAAAGTGGATTACTGTTTAGGGTTCTTTGCTCAACAAGAAAATAAGGAGATCTTTGGTGCTTACGATAACATGCATGTTGAGAGGAGCTGCATAGACATGCATGAGAAGAGCGAAAAAAAATTTAAAAAACGAAAAAAATTTCTTTATCTTTAGTGTCGGTATATATGGGGAATTGCTTGGGAAATTTTTAAGGTCACGATAATGTTTTATACTGGGGTAGTTGTTTATTATTACAGAGAGAATTTCCCAGAAATGAGTGGAAGAATGGATATATAAAAATTTAAGCAAACTGGTTTTTCAGTGGTATGGTAATGTTTCCAGTAAGTGAAATCAAATAGTTGAGCATAAAAAAACGAAACAGCATTGGGTTCAAACGAAACCGTTAGAATTTAGAAATTAATAATTATCGTAAAATTGGTACAATCGTAAACGTACTAATACACATATTCATTTAGAATAGCGCGCAAAATGAGTAACAAAATAAGAAAAAAAAAAGTCTCAAGTCATCTCTCGCGGTGTCCTTCATTTTTTTTTTTTTGGTTCTTTTGATAACAATTAGGCGCCAGCTAGAAAAGACAAGAAAAAAGAATTAAGCCCTAGAAATAAAAAAGAATAAATTAAAAGCGAAAAAAAAATTGAATAATATAATAAAGAAATTGAATAAATTAAACTCCTAAAATCGAGCATAATCAGTGAGCCAAGGCTGTGGGTTCATGGATAAAAGCTGCAAAAACGGTGCATGGACTTGCGTTATCTTTTGAGCAGCGCAGTGATTGCCAAGTGATTATGGCATTGCAATACAGATCAACGCATGTCGTGCATGGTGCATGGTTCTTATCAGCTGGATATGGACCCAGCTATAGGCTACAGGGAGAAAAAAACAATTATGTGAAACAAAAAAATAAGGGGTCAGCTCGGCAGCCCGCTCGGCCAATTGGGCGAAAGAACGCATCAAGATAGCGCGATGCACAAACGCCTAATCAATGAAACATTTTGTGCTTTTTTTTTTTTTACTTAAATTTGAATACATTTTTATACGCGCGGACCCAAGCTAGCCAGTGAGCGAGCCACACTATGGTGACAGTGTGCCAGACAGCATGCCAGTAAGTAAGCGACATGAAAAAGGATAGGCTGCTGTGCAGGGCAGAACGCGTGGGGACCCATGGTTTTCTCACCAGGCTGACAGCAAGCTTGCAGCTGGCCGCCAACTGAGAAGAACCCACCAAGTTTTCAAAAATGTAAAAACTTCTAGAAACAAGACGTTATTTTCTCGAAACAATTATTATTTATTTAAGATACATAAAAACAGATACTTCATGTAAAACCTCACTGCAGACCTTTACAACCCAGCTATCCACAATGTGCGAAGATTTGTCAGCAGTAAACATCCCCCCTTTGCGCAAAAATCCACAGATTTGGAACACCTCAATTGACACTCAGTAAGTCTTTTATCCGTTTGTGCAACTTCTCAAAAAACTGTACCATCACTCAACAAATTGATAGGTGGCCCACAAGTATGAGGTCTCTTCATCTTGGCTATTTCTCTGCCAGCTTTCCAACTACCTGCCTCAATAAGCTGGGCTAAAACAAGCTCGTTTTCCGTATTCTTCACTCCTAGCTTCTCGTTGACCATTGGCAAAATGTAGTCCAAGAAACCGACAGTGCAGCATCTCCATTCAACTATCAAGTCATCGTCTGGCTTGTACATCGGAATATCCTCAGTGCCGTTCTTCAGTTCCTTTTTAGCCAACTTTAATCCTTCTTCAAGCTTCTCCTTCTTGATACTCAACAACTCAAAATCAATCAAAAGCCCTCCGTTTCTGTATTCGGGCAACCCAGTCAACAAAGTCTCGTTTAAAATCGTGAACCCACCGTAATTCTTTAATGGAATCAACAAAGAATAGGTAAGCCATTGTGTAAGCTTATGAAATGGAACAATCTTATCTGCTTCTTCTAACTGATCTTCTGAACTGACATTTTTGACCTTTTTTGCCAACTTTGTAGCACTTTTGTTATACCAAGCATCACCTAACGACTTTCCGTCCAATACAATTCGCGAATCCCAAATTTCGTTGAATCCCTGAATCAATGCATTCCAGATAACACTCAAATCGATCTTTTTGCTGTCTCCATCAACTTTACTATTCAAGAAATCAACCAAATTTCCTGGTCTATTTGAAAGTCTGTTGTATCCAACTTGTTTCTTCAAGAAAAGATCACCTCCGAAGATCTCCTCATTTTTCATGAGAGCGTCGCTCAAACTACGAATCAACTTCAATCTACCTGCAAATCCAGTCAATTGGTTATCAGTGTCATTCACTTGAAGCCATTTTTTGAATTGTTCCTCAGTGATTCCTGAAAGCCTTTCTGCATTGACCTGGTGTTTATTGGATGGATCATTAGAAAACTCACCATCATTGAAAACATGGTATGAAGCAACAGCCAAACCCTCTGATCTCAGAAAAGTTTCCACCAAATTTGGATCCAATTCATTATTTTCGCTATACTTCCATTGATTACCAGCCCCAGCATCCAAAAATACAGAAATGACAAATAAGTCAATCAATCTTTTTGTAATCTCGGTCTGGTCCACTTTTTCAGCAGTCCATGTGTTCACCAAATTCATGACTCTTGGCTTGTCCTTACCAGCCTCCAAATGCTGCCAGCGACCGTGTGGAGGAATTGATTTGTAATTGTCCTTGAAGTCACGATTGATCAATTTGACAATGAAATCGACACATTCATTCAATTTGGACTCATCGGAAAAATTGGAGTCGAAATTGTACAACTGATCATCGAACGCAAGATTGAAAACAGGTGTAGATTTCTCACGAACTGCATTGATAGTTAACAAGTATTCTGCCATTTTTATATAGTTTTTCTTTATAAGAATTTCAAAGTAAAAAAAAAGAAAGGGGAATTGGTCCTCGGTTCGTTCTCAACGACTGACAAACAAAATGAAACAATTGATGCGAATCTACCGTAATAAATGATTAATACAATAGTTAGGAAATGAAAAAGCAATTATCAGAGCAGATCAGATACACTATAACTGAGGAATAAGAATAATTTTTTGTGGAATTTTCGGTATATTTATATTTCAAATATTTCAAAAACTGCTATCGTGGTTCTAGCTATTAGATAACACATACTACTGATTGACGTATTTAGTTTTTTTTTTTTAGAAGTTAATTTGATCGGAGTCATACTGCCAGAGTTGATTAAAAAAAAAATAGACTCAGCATAAAACATCTCCGACGGCTTTTTGTCTTTAAGGCCGAAGACTTGTCCAACGGTGATTTTGGCAATACACTAGAAATTGATTTTTAGAATTTGAGAAAACAATAGAGAAAATTAAAAGAAAGACTAGTCGAAACATCAAAAAGAAAGACTAATCGAAATATAAAATACAAATAAGAATTGCTTGGAATAAACTCTCAATGCTACAAGTAGATAAGCATGAAAACCTACCTAAAAAATCATTCATAGAATGAATACGCTGAAAGTGAGTGCTTCATAAACAATCTAAGCTTCTGTGGAAACGACGAGATTTCTTGTTCAATCACTACAAGTATTTGGGCTTTCCAAGCAGAAATATCCTACATTTTTTGATGAATCAATTGGAAATTATGAGAATAACCAGGACCATGATAAGTCATGTGACATATCACGTGATCATGAACAATTCGAACAGGTTTTAAATTCACGACCTACAAACAACTCTCGATGATTTATTGAACCACCATCACGAGATATTAACGGCTTACAATCTTGTTTAATATAATAACAAACATGTTGAGTCTAATTCCTGATAGTATGCATCATAAATGTACACCTAGAGCAATTAGGGAAAATTTTCTTTTTCTTTAGAAAAAATTGTGTGTCTTGTTGTCGGGATGTCAACTATACAAGTATAGAAACTGCACTTGGAGAGAACAAATGCTACCAAGAGACAGAAAAACTAATTATAATGTGTTTGCAGGCCAAGGCCATGGAGGATTATTGGCACAGCTAACAGAAGCCAGTGGAAACGGTGTCTAGAACACATCCTGTAAAGGCCATCCTTTCAATATTTGATTTGGCTATTCTTCAAAAAGAAATTTAAGCAGCAACGGTGACGTCGATGTCTACACCTGGTTCGATGGTGACGTTGGTGATCTTCTTAATGAGGGAAGATGGGGAGTGGAGATCAATGACACGCTTGTGAATTCTCATTTCGTAGTGATCCCAGGTCTTAGAACCTTCACCATTTGGGGTCTTTCTGGTGTTGATGGTCAAAACCTTGGTTGGCATTCTGACTGGACCCTTCTTGGAGACTTCGTATCTGTTAGCGTTGGCAATGATACCGGCACAAACCTTTTCTAATTGTTTGACCTTGGTGGAGACTAAGGTCATTCTGACCTTAACGATTTGGTCTTGGATTTCGGTTTCTTTCTTTTCAACAGACATGACGGGCTATGATGTGTTCGTGAGATGATGATTGTAAACAAATTCTGAAAGTGGTGAATAAAGGATTAGAAGTAGCTTTGTTGATTCTATATATTAACTTGTAAAAAATAATTATTATTCACAGAGCTGCATTGGTGAAAAAAAAAAAATCAAGTATTTTGAAATTTCTCTTTTTCAGTGTTTGTGCTGCTAACTATTGGGTGTCTGGATGTGTGACCCAATTTTGGGTTTCCAGATGTAGGGAGTGGTTTTTTAAATGCAACCTAGTGTCGGAAAAAGAGCTATTTTCTGAATTCAATTTTCGATTTGTGAATAAAAATTTGAAAAAAATGAAACCTGCACAAATTTGAGAAATAACTAAAATAAAAGAAATTGAAAACTTTGAAAAAAATTAAAAAAGAATCACGTGAGTATCTAGTGCCCTTCATGTTTGCACGGGACTATTTATCTGAAGTTACTTCACTGAATAATTCCGGTGTAACATGATGCCGTACTGGGTATTTCGGCAATTGCATATCTCAATATCCTCCTCACTGTAATATAACCAGACACACCGTATATAGCTATTGTAAAGCTTTGCAAATACTAGTCAAATTTGGTTGTTTAATCGAGTCTTAGAATGTTTCTTGATTTTTTAAATACTGTAACGGTGCAGCTTGCAACTGAGTATCTTTACCCCCCTCCCACCCTCTAGAATGTAATCACGTGCAATTCGTGGACATCGCTCGCTTTATTGATTCCTGAATAGGTTAATAATCCGTCAACAGTCGCTTAATGCTTGAATTCAACTGCTTATCTTTGACCGAAAAACTAACCTCGAATCTAATCGTATGCAATGCTACACTTTTTACGTATTTAGATTTTTCACTTTTTGTGTATATGCAGTGCTAATATATGATAAACCTGTATGATAGTTGCATGCGACCAGATGATCAGCCATGTAGCCCAGAAACATCCAAATTAAACACTTGAACTGGCTGATTCATAGACATCTGGAAATTTTAAGTCCCACACTATCAGACCCAATCTTTCAAGAAGCCTCTTGAAAAGCCCATACTACTTTTCAGGTACATCAGGCCCAGCTGAGTTTGCCCGCAATACCCCTGAGTTTCTTGTGTTAATTTTTTTTTTCTTTTTTTGACATTTTCTACTTCTCTGTCTTCTTACTTGACGACTTCAGTGCATTCCACATACGAAACTCCGAGTCTTGGCAAATAGGCCTCCCCCGTGTTGTGGTCTTTTTTGCAAATATGTCTTCAAACAAAACGGGGATCACTGAAAAGTTGGGTATTAACAAATCTTCTAAAACCTACAAATATTCAAGAGCCATTGTGGCTTTCGTGATATCCCAATGGTTCTACGTTTTTCTAGCCGCATTGATTGCCATTGCTGCCAAATACCCTAATTTCGCTAGACATGGAGGATTGATAAAGGCCCAGTACACCATTGGTTACCTTGCTGTAGCCTTGATCTTCTTTCAAAATGGCTTATCGATGCGCACCTCGGTTTTCTTTGCTAATCTCTACAATTGGAGAGCCCATGTCGTTGCTATATTGATGCAGTTCTTCATCACTGGCTCTGTAGTTTTTGGTCTTTGCACCGCCATCAAGAGCGTTCACAACCCAAATATCGATAACTGGATGCTCATGGGTGCGATCCTCACAAGTACCTGTCCAACCACAATCGCATCGAACGTCGTCATGACTAGAAGTTCACGCGGTAATTTTGAGTTGTCCATCTCTTCAGTCTTTGTAGGAAATTTGCTTGGTGCATTCATCTCACCTTTGCTCTTACAGATGTACACAAGCTCTCCTGCATGGTCTTTTGGAAATCCAAGTAACGGTACTAGTTTCACCAAAATTTACAGAGATGTCATGAAACAATTGGGCTGCTCTGTCTTTGTTCCTCTCTTCATCGGCCAATGCGTCAACAATATCAATCCTGACAAGGTGATGGCCTTCAATGCAAAATATAAGTTAAATAAAGTTGGAAGTATTTGCTTATTGTTGAATTTATTTACATCTTTCTCTACTGCTTTCTACCAACACGCTTTCACATCTGTTCCAGGTTCCTCTATCATCATGATCTTTTTCTTTAATGCTGGTTTATATTTGTTTTTCTCCGTTATCACAATGGCATTTACTAGAAATTATATCTTACACGCCTACATTACAGATCATATAAAACCTAAAATTAATAATAGTGCTTTCCACAAATATTTCTATAGAGCATTCTCTAAATTTTATTTTGACCCACCAGATGCTACTGCACTTCTATTTATATGTCCTGCTAAAACTGCAGCTTTGGGTATTGGATTGACTGCTTCTCAGTATGGAGATGACTTCGAGTATTTAGGTAAATTATTAGCGGCTTTGGTTTTATACCAAACTGAGCAAGTTCTAATAGCTAATTTCTTAGTGATTCCTGCCCGTAAGTGGAACACCGCTTGGCGCAAGCAACAGCTAGAAAAGGAAAGCTCAGATGAAGCGGACGAAGACCAGCTTCAAAATGCGAGAACCGAAAGTATTGTAAATACAGTAGCTGAAGATTCAAATAATGATTCTTCCAATAATGAAGATCTTGAAAAGGCTGGGAATCAAAAGAACAAATCTGAGCAACTAAAGTCATTTATCTGTTTCAAATAATTGATTTCATGAGTTGTCGCAGAACGGGAACCCCGGTGATGATAATATCATAATTTTTCTTTTTTCTTATTTTTCATTTAAGATTCATATTCATTAATCTAAGTGGTTTATAAAAGACTTCCCGTCATATTATTCTCATTTCTACAGTGTTTCATTATTCATTACCTTGAAGTGTTTTTCGCTTTTTCTCTGTACTGCTACTTTATTTCTTCTTACACTAATTGTCGTTTTTTAATAGAATTATATCTTTCTTTCTTCTTGTCTATATTCATACTAATTCTATATATTGTAAATTATAAAGAAAAGTAAACTCTTTCTAAAAATGAAATATATACAATTAGCATTAGTCACATTTCCCAAATCAAGTTGGGCCCACTCTCTTCAAAATCTTCTTTTTTGATAACATATAACTCATTTCCAAGGCTTGAAACTGAATTGTTATGTGATCCTGGCCCAAATGTTAATCTTATAAACACCAAGGCACCTAGAATTGTTAAATCATTATTGATATCGTCACCTGCAATGTCTTTCCAATCCTGAAAGTATTCAGGTTTTTTGCAAAATTTCACTTCGACATCATTACTGAATTGAGAATCATTATTTGTAGTGGCTCTAAATTTATCTTCTGGATTGCCGCTATCATCCTCGAAATTTGAGGATACAAATTTTGAAATAAGTTCTTCGAGTAAATGTTCTTTAAATCCCTTGATTCCTGTAACAGGTCCGTTAACAATAATAGTTGACCATAAATCTAACCGTTTTTCAAATACAGGGTACTTATTGATTGAATTGCTGATACCAAATGCAATTTTTGTAATTAAATCCTCGGCACCCTGGAAACGCTGTTTGCCAACTGTGATTACTTTACCATCGAAATCTACAAATGTGTTGGTCTCTAATTTTGTATTTGGTTTCTTCTCTTTTGCATCATCACTTGCATTTGCTCCTTTCTTTTTACGTTTTTCAATAAGCTCTGCAGGTTTGTTTGAAGTGACGATATTGAGCACATCCATGGTTTCTTTTTCATCCTCTCCCTCTGCATCCAATCTATTTAAATTAGTCAAAACTTCATAGATTTCAGATTTTTTCAAAGTTTCGATCTGTTCTTCAGTTAAATCAGGTAATAGTTTCTGCAAATTTGTATTAATGGCATTACCACCTATTGGGAAGTACACATTTGCGAAACTTATTGGCATAAACTCGATGATAGGTAATATATTGACTTTTTCCGCACCAATATCTACCACCAAGGCAGTACCTGTTCCGTTGGTATTAGCATTATTGGAATGCGCAAAAAGCAAACATAAGGCACTGGATATAAGTGTGAAAGAGTTGATGTGATCCAAATTCTCAAAAAGATAATTTGTTGTTTTCTGGATGTCTAGTTTTGAAAAATTATGGAACACCGAAGTGGACGTCACAACGAGTAGATTTACATTCAATGACAGTTCGTAAGCGTTTGGTGAGGCCTCTGGATTCAATTTAGAATATTCCTCGGAGTTATATTTGATCAAAGACTTGTACACAAGCTTGACATAATAGTTGAATGCGTTCAAGTTAGTGATCACACCGTTTTCAATGAACTTGATTTCTTTGTTTCCAGGAGCAGAAGTGAAGTAGTCTTTCTCATTATTTGGATGCTGGTACACTTTGGTAGGTATGCTAATTGATTTGGATGGTAGTAATTCATGCAATGACGAAATTGAATTGAATTGTGCATGGGTGGTGTATGTTCCCACGTTGATTATAAAATACTGGAATTCTCTATGCGGGGCCATGGTTTTCTCTTCGTATTTTTTTCAGATCCAGTGTTCAATCACACTCAAGAAGTTTAGCAACTAGAAAACTAAGGAATATGTTTTGTAATATCCAACTGTTGGTGGTGAAATCAGCTGTTCCGTACCTTTCAAGATGAAATTGTATCCCAATTTAGTTTGAAATAGCCAAAGTAGTATATTACCAAAACAATAATATTGAGAAAGTAAGAAAAAAAAAAAAAATTACAAAAACTTACACAAACGCTCCTAACCTTGAGATTAGTGCTAAGTGGCAGCTTCGATTCGAACGCGTCTAAGCTTAGCAAATACGCGTTTAATAATTTATTTATCAGAAAATTACTTAATAAGGAAACAGTTGACCAGCCATGTAATTTATAGTTTCTCCATCAGAATTTGAACCAATACAGATATATATCAAAACCTAGACAGAAAAAAAAAAAGAAAAAAGGAAAATACAATAATTTAAAGGATAATAGTAGAGCTGAAAAGTATATCTGTATACGCACAAATATCCAGACAACTGCTACCGGATTCATATGGATTGTTCTACGTTTCTCTGGTATTTGCAATCAAAAGAAACCATCACATAGAGAAAAGAGATAATTGGCAAGCAGAATCTCCAGAAACCTGACACAACTAATTTCGCAGACACTAATTGATCTGTACATATACTGCAATTAGACACTCCCGGAAAGCATCCAAACAAGATATGGTCAGACGTTCAATAGGCTCGAAAACGGTCTCCCGAAGAATTTCAGAACAGCTCGAGTCAACAATAAAGACAGAGTCCTCCGATTCAGAAGAACAGCTTTTCTCAGGAATAACAAGAAACCATCCAAATGATCCAGTGACGAGAAGCGCGAGAAAGACGCCCGTTTTATCAAAAACTATAGGGTCCCCTACAAAAAGAAGATACAAGCCAGGGATAAAGGCATTGCGAGACATCAGAAAATATCAAAAATCCACATCTCTTCTACTTCGAAAACTACCGTTTGCACGATTGATTCGTGAAATTGCCAACGATTATATTGGAAATGACTATAACCTTAGATGGCAATCAGTAGCTCTATTAGCATTACAAGAAGCATCAGAAGCATTTCTAATAAATTTACTAGAAGATACGAACCTATGTGCAATACATGCGAAACGAGTAACCATAATGCAGAAAGACATACAGCTAGCAAGAAGAATAAGAGGCCAGTTTTGACCTGCTAGTTTATCATCTATAGAGTTAATCAAAAATTATATTATATGCATATCTAGAATGCTTTGGATAAATAATAAAAATAAAAAAGTTGTTTTTCTTCAATCTGTATACACCTATGTGTGAGTTTCACTAAAAAAGCATTTGGTATATCATCCCATTTTCAGCTTTTTGTAGCCGTTGAAATGTCTCATATCCGCAAGCCCGTCCAAATTTCTCCAGAAGAATTAATTAAAAGTATGACAAAATAAGGTAGAAGCAAACAAACATGAAAAGGGCACCTCCAAAGAAAATGAACCGATCCTGATACACTCTTCTTTCCACCCTCTGGATTGTAGATCGGGAAACACCCAATGTTACTAAACTCGAGCTTAATTTCTGCTCAAAAATGCGGAGATACTGATTCTGTGTTACTATATCATCAAAACTTCTCTGGCCCATTTCCAAGATCTCGTCAAGCTGCTGACTGGCTCTACCTAAGGTCTTTTGTTCCTTCTCTAACCCTTCTTGATATCCTAGCCCACTTCCTGTCTGGTATCCATATGGATTGCTACTGGAGGACGAGCTGGAAGCAACAATATCGGCCAACCCATCGTTATTATTTCTGTGCAAAGTACGTGCCCCTCGATTGAGCAATTCGCTTTTGTTACTCTCAAAATTGCTTTCCTCCTTCTTCTTTTTTATTCTTTCAAACCTCGATTTCAAATCATCTGCTTCATTTTGCAACTTGTTCAATTTTTTCTCTAGTTTTGCCTTGTTCTCTTCCGATGGTTCCTTTTCTATGCCGTTGCTGATCTCGCTGATTATTCTGAAAAGGTTGGAAATAGACACAGAAATTTGGCCCTGAACTGACAAGGGTGACTGCAAGTAGTCTTTTTCGAAAACAGAAAGATCTTTTCTAATTGTTTGAATTTGTTTAACACCGTGGCCAAGCAATGAATTCTATAAAGAAAAAAGCATAGTGTTAGCAGACGACAGCCAAGATAAGAGAAAAAAAAAGACTATTTGGGGATAAATTATCAATTAAACATACCATTTTTTTTTTAGATAGTTTCACAAATAAAGCCTACAAATCTATTTCTGGTAAAAGGAGCCAGTGAATGGCAATTGATTTGTGTCAATCAAGATAGTGGCTTCTTGCAATAATGTATGAGTCCTTGTTGTTTTTCATCTATGTTGGCCAATAAAAATGTTTTTCTACCAAAGAGAGAGCCTGAGACCAATCATTAATACAATTTAGAGAAAACGAAAAAAAAAAAAAAATTAGATTTGTTGCCCTTGTGCTGTTACATTGGAAAAGAAAAAAGATTCACGTGATTATGCACAGAAACAAAGAAAAGTCGTTAAAACGTTGAAATTTTGGTTAATTAATATTTAGATTGCCCTTGCAGAAAACTACAATTTTTAGTTTCTTTTTTCGTGTATTATTGCTAAAAATAATAAAATAATCAATGCCTGTCAAACAGGCCTTCAAACATAAAGATTGCTTTTTCTTCTCTGCCTCCTTCTTGTACATTTTATGCTTCACAGCGAGTACATGGATTTTTCGAAATGTGTACATGATGAAAGGTTTTCTTACAAGTATGATTGTGTGCCATAAATAGGTGCGTATTTCTCGAACAATTATTCCGACTCCTGTTGAAAATGTAGGAATACCTGTACAGTCATTGAATTTCCGGCTCACTCCATAATATTAGCAGTAACTACATTCAGCATTTGAAGAAACCAAAATCACAAGCAGTGTGCATCCTTCAAGCAACACTTTTTGAAAAGACAACATGAGTAACTACATGCACAGAAACAGCGAAAAAAGGCTTTCGGGGATTGAGTTCTACGAGTTGTTACAAAAAGGCGAAATTTCGAGCCCTTCGGGCTCAGATTTGAAGAATTCAAACAAAATGTTTCGGAACACTTCAATAAGAAGATCAGCTTCATTGAACTATCCACTGACAAATAAACCCAGCCGGAACAACTTTGCCGCTTCTGCTGCGGCCGCAGCTGCGGCCTCTGCCTCTAAGATTACATATTCCGAGTCGATACCACGTTCTAGCTCTTCATTTACCAATAATCAAACTTCGAAGCGACTCTCACAAATTCGATATCGCAAACCCGAAAAAACTGTAGCTCACACATATACCTCGAAGATACAGGAAGAAAGAAAACGAAAAAGAGCTCAGAGTTCCCCATCGACAGCTTCCCCCGTGGAGAATCATTTCCATAGATTTTCTCAGACCTTCGTATCCAAAAGCCCCCTTTCAAGTCTGAGAGTTGATGAAAACTATGATACCTATGAGGGAAGCTCTATTGGTGCTCAATCAGCTTATCCATATCAATTGGATAGTGTTGAGAACTACAACATTACAGATGGCTCAGAATTGAAGCAACCTACAAGTACTGTAATTTTGGAAGAGCGTCAATTCACCACACAGAATAGCCCATCAAATATAAATTATGATATAGAACATAGAAAAGAAATTCGAAATAACTATCAGGCTACTGTTCCTAATATTGGTCAAGTCAATAAAGAAAGTCTTCAAAGAATTGATGAGAAAGTTCAAGAACCTCAGCAGTTTTCACGATTTGCACATATTTCAGGTGAAAAAAGTAACGAAGATCTTTCTGAAGAGAGAAATGATGAAAAGACAAGAGAACTGAGACTCATGAAAGCTGTAATCGAGGAGGAAAAATTTAATAAAGTATTGAAGAGAAAAAAGAAATTCAAACTCAAAGACAAGAATGTTACTGGAGTATCCGTTGCAGCTAAAGCTGCAAGAGGAGAACCAATTTCGTCAACTGAATATCAAAATGAGCCCAAATTACCCAGCTCAGAGGATGATGTAGTACCTTTGGATATAAATACCAATAATGATTCTCGGGTGGATGAAACTCAAAATAAACAAGATATTGATACAAACAGTAAAAATCTAAATGTTTCTCCGGAGGAAGATGAGAACTTTGTTAAACACAAGAAGACAGTGTCAAATGGTATCAGTTTCTTTAAGAGATTTGGCTTCGGTAAAAAGGCGAACAAATCAAGTAAAGAACAAGGAAATTCAAACAGTGAGAAATATTCTAGAAACTTGTTCTCTAGAAAAAGACATTCTGATTTGAATCCTACTTTGGCATCTGACTTGCTGCATCCTAATGGTTTTCAACAAAACTTGGAAAAACAAAATATTCGAGGTGACACTAATGAAATAGATAATAGTATTTCTGGTACCATGCAGAGTTTGAAAAGTTATCCGATTTCAAGTGCAGCAAATACAAACACAAATAATATTCAAAATACACCATCTACAAGAAATGAGAATGATAATATTAATGGGGCCTCACTGGAATATCCAGAAACACCTACAAAAGTAGCAAAATACGAAGTTTTTAAATCAACTCCAATTAAAGATAGTAATGGTACAGGATCTAGTGTCGTGGTTTCAAGTGATAGAGAATTAGAATCATTGATCAAACAGAATAACAAATTGGACAAGAAATTAAACACAAAAGATTATGGTGGTAGTATTTTGACAGACTCAGATGGCAGCTACAGTGGTAATGAAATGACTGTCACAGAAAAATTATAATCATGAAATGTATCGTAATTACCAACGCAAGTTTATATTGTATAGAGTATATATAATTTATTCTAATGAACAGTGATGTGTATTTTTTTTTTCTTTTTTTTGTCTATTTCAGAATAAGCCACTTACTCACGTAAAGTGTTTAAAGCGGTAGTTTCATCACCGGGATCGCCACTATTATTGCTGAAAATGGAATTAGAAGTCGTTCTTCTATGCAGCATTTGCAAAGATCTTCTTATTCCTCCTATTGTGTTATCCAATGGTATTTCATCTATTGGGTTCTTACCAGTACCGAATAATTTGCTTCCACTTACTTCACGGACATGGTGTCCAGAACGGCGACGAGAGTGGTTGATGCTATCCATTTCGAAAGCGTTGGAAGAAGTATCATCAGAAATTTCATAGTTGAATTCATCTGGAGATGTACTTACAGGTAACAACTCATCATTTGAATGGGATCTAGAAATATTCAAAAGATGGACCCCAAGGAAGATAGTTATGAAACCACAAATCAAGGAAATAATGTTTACTGAAGATGTGGTGTTGAAGCCTCTGAAAAGGATGAATGAAGCAACCAATGTTAATGTGGTGAAAGACACATAATAAAGAGGGTTCACTATTGAAGTATCGAACTGATCAAGTGCTTTATTAAGGTAATTCATTTGGGTTAGAATACAAAATATGACCACGACAATGAAAAAGTAAGTTGAGAGAGATGTGAATTGATTGTTACCGTTGAACGTTAATTTCAAAGCGATACCAAAAGCTTTGATAGCCATGACAGAGATGGAACCCACTGTTGAACAAATTGAAATGTAAACCATTGGATTTGTGGAGCCATATTTTGGAGAGACTTTGTAGACTACAAAAGTAGCAAACACTGCAACGAATAAACAATAGAAAATGAACCCAGGGCGGAAAGCATAGTCCAAGATTTCATCAACTGTTTCGATTTCTTTATCAGGAGGGGCGTGCAAAACGATGATGACAGAGCCAATGATACAAATTGCACAACCCATTTTTCCCAAGGTTCCCAATTCTTCTTTAAGGAATATGGAGGCCAATATGGCACCTATGATAACAGAGAGGGCACCAAGAGGGGTGACCAATATTGCAGGAGCAAAAGTGTACGCAGCGAAGTTGGCTACTTCACCAATGGCCATGGTGGCTATACCAGCCCACCAGATAGGGTTTTTCAAGTACTCAAAACCTTTTCCTTCGAAACCCTGGTTCTGTGCGTTTATGAGACCCTTTTTGGTAATGATGAATGACGTTCCTATGGCCAACGAGGAGGACATGGCTAAGGCCAAGCCGATAAATTTATCTTCCATGGTGTACTGAGTCTATGTGGGATATCTATAATCAACTTCCTTGGCAAGCTGCGAGGAGTTTGTGTTGTTTGGTTGTTTGTGGACCTCTGGAGGGACGCTGGGCCTTGCAAGAGTGTTTGTAGGAGTGGTGTACGGGGCTGCAGAGCAAGAAAGTTCGAGGTCTAGCGAGTTTCTGGGACCAACAAGAGAGGATAAAGAGTGGATGGAAGTGGGTGGTGAGTTTTCGCTTTCTTGTTTCTTATCTGTATTGACAGTTGACAAAATTAGAGAAAAAAAAAAATTAAGTGGAAAGAAAAACTTAGCGAGGTGACTGCGACTTGGGATATACGGTGGTAGAAATCTCTTTGAAGTGACAGTCAATATTGGAATTTGTCAATCTTATTTATTTTTTCTAATGTGATGTTAAATTTTTTTTTTTTTTTTTGCCTGATATGGCGGCTGTGGGCTGGATTATTACGTCTGCAATGTTGTTATGAGCGCGTATAACTATTTGAGTTGTTTATTCGTCTAAGTCAATACTACTTTATTAGTAAAAAACACTGTCCAATGCAGTAAGATTGCTTTACTTATACTGGAAATCAGCCTTACAAGATGGACAAATTGGACAGAGAGTATTTTTATACGAATATGAGTCTCGTGAGATAGGAATTAAATATAGGATAGAAGAAAAAAAAACACGAAACCGGAAAGCGAATGACAGGTGGAATAATAAGTTGGATGTGCAAGAGAAACTAAAGAAGAGGAAACAAATGAAGAGAAAGAGCGAGGAAATATCAGCAGGTAAATGTGCTACTGGAGAAGAGGTATTTTTTGGAAAGATATAGGTGTTGCAAACAATACGTGTAGTGCCCCGACGTAAAACTTATTGTGAAAGTGGCTGCGTGTGTCTCGAACGCTATCCTTATGATCGCGTAGCCAGTTATGATGTGAGAATTTTATTGTACATTATGATTTTAATGATTCGCTTTAGATTATGATTGTAATTATTCACTATTATTATGAGTACAACAATTCGCTAATATTATGAGTACAACAATTCACTTGTATTACGACTATAATCGTTTCTGTTGTACGAATTGCTGGACCGTCCAAAGGAAGACCCCTCTGGGCTTCCAACTACGGACTCAGCGTAGATATCCCCTCTCCAAACCAGCCAATGGTGCAGGCGGCTACGTCCCCCTGCACAGTACTTTGATAGCGCCTAGAGGTCAATTGAGGGCGGCCGTTACAGAGCCTCTTTTTCTTCTCTCTTGCAAAGATCTAGGCCCGGCTCATACAAGTTTGTCTGTTTGAGAGTACTCTTCACGCACTTTTGACACATGGTTCAAGCAACCTGCAAAATTGCATCAGGAATAACCTGCAAATCAAAAAACACATTTTGTGGTTCAGAACGTTGGTGCAGGGTTTGGTGCCCGGTGGCGGCTACTGGAAATTATCACAAAAAAAATTAGAGTTTGCTAACAAGAAACCATAAATCACAGCAAACAACCAATTTTCTTTGTAAAATTTCCCCTGAATTGGATATTGGCTTGATGGTCAGCCGCATTAAGAACTTTATTCAGTGCTGAAAGAAATTTTGATCTTTTCTAATCAAACCTATGCATACTTTTTTGATTGATCCTGTCAGATAAGATCAACAACAACCCATTTTCTTTGAATATTATTATTATTACCAAGCAAAAGCAGATGGTTGAAGAAAAAATTCAAAAAAAAAAACCTCCAAAAGGAAAATCAAAAAGTGAAGTAAGAACACAAGAAGTTTGCAATTTTTGTTTTCAATTTAACAGACAGTGATACCTGCAAAACAAAAATATTTGTAAGCATTTGAAGCGGGTTGTAAATCCTCCAGAATAAATAGAGTACCATATCTATTGATAAAACTTACTGAAAAACATTCTGTCCTTTTGGTTAATGTTCACATACCGCTATTATTTTTTCTCTGATCTTTCTTTACTGCTTTACTTCTATTTCCTGTTTTCATTATTATCTTTCTATTTCTTGTTTTCCCACTATTTTCTCTCTATATTTTAGTTCCTAAATTTTTGTTTATTGTTATTTTTATTGATTCCAGTCGAATATCGTGTTTTCACTAGACTATATGAAAAGGTATGGAGAAAAAGACCTATTTATGACTCCTCCTTATGTTCTCCGCCTTCAGCTAGAACTATACATAGCTCTCCTTTGAAGCTTGCATCCATCTTCTGATTTTTTTTTTCTTTTGTATGTTTTATTGAGAATTAGCAATAACAATGAATTTTGATGATATATATGATGCAACAATTAGCTGTAATCTGTATACAGGCAATAACACTACTAATCATGATGATAAGTTTAGCGAGAATCCTATTGTTGAAAACAATATTGCTACAAATGATGATGTCAGAAATGCTTCTACACTCAATGATAAGTCATACTTTGAATTATTAAATTCTGTTGGTCAAAAGAGTGTCAATAATGAATTCACCAAACTGGAGGTAACCTCTGAAAGCATAGATTCTTCCGATATATTTACAAAAAACTCCAGTGATTTATTCAAAAATCCTAAGATATCAAAACAGATCAATTTTGAGCGAGTTCGAATTAGAGGTAAGACCAATGATTCAATCTTTTCTCAACCACCATTTACTAATGATATTTATTCCGAATTATGTTTTGAAGATTCTCAATCTTTTTTAAAAAATAAAGGATCACCTTCAAACCAAGAGTGTTCCTTTTTTTTACCTGAGGATTCTACTTGTGATGAATCCAATGCTAAAATAGAATATATTACTAAAGATTCTGGAAATAACAATACATATGATGCGCCCCAATATTTGAGTGCAAATCCAGCCATAAATACCGAAACAAATTCAGAGAATAGTTTAATCAAGTGTGAAGACTTACAAAAAACTTTTTCATTCGAAAATTTAGAATTGACTTGCAAGATTAACATTCTGTTTGCTCAAAAAGGAAAGTGCAAACTTGACAATAAACAAAAAAGACCATCAAGAAGTTCTTTAAACAAAGGATCTTTAATAAATGAAACTGTCGAAATAGATCCAATTATATTTCATGATAATATTGACAATACTTTACCTCTGAATTCTAGTATAATTTCTGACTTTCCTAGCCGAAGTAAATCTAAAGATCTTGAAGAATGGTGCTTTCAGCTTGACTCTAAAAAAGACTCAAAAATGAAATGTCACAATCATTGTAACCTGCAGTCCACCACTATTTTTAATGAGGAAGAATTCAACACACAAAATATTTCTGCTGATCATTTTTTTATTAATAAGATACACTCCATACAATCAAGTGATAATAATTTTACAGTAAATCATATTGAAGATGATGAATTGAAATCTTTGAATGATTTTAATGATTACTTGATAAAGGATGATAAGAACCGCAACCCAGATTTCTCACCTGAGGAAATATTCAAATCAGGAGATAAAATTCAAAATGCTGTGACTTCAAAGTCTTTAAAAGGTGCCCAAACAAGAAAACATTCTAAAAGATTGGTATCGGCAGATAAAAATTTGATTTCTAAAACATCTGATGAGAAGCTTCCGAAAAGAAGCTCAATTAGTGAAAAAATGTTTCATTGCGAATCTAAAGAATGTGACAAGACTTTCAATAGAAAAGAACATGCAAAAAGGCATTTTTTTAATGTACATTCGGGAGATAAACCATGGAAATGTGATGTGTGTAAACAAAATTTTTCTCGCAAAGATAACATGTTGCAGCATCAAAAGATCCATTTCAAGAAAAGAAGACAATAAGTTGTAATATCTACTGAATTTGATTTTCTTTTATTATTACTGTTGTTGATCATTTTGTCAAAGCTATTTTTTCCGTTGTTATTATTATTACAATTAATATTATTGATGTTGTTGATGTTTTTGTTTTTCCCGTGGTTCTCATTATTGTTGTTATTATCTTTACTGTGCTTTTGGTTATTTGAGTTTTTTTCGCTTTTGATTTCAAGTTGAAACATTTTTCATGAAAATAAGCAACAAAATACAGGTCATAAAGAAAGTTTGGAATAATATGCTACGAAACTACTTTTTGAAATGTTATCAGAATATTGCTTTATCAAAGACGAAAAGTCTCTAACTAACTTGAAATGAAAAATGAAAATAATCCAAGAAGCAAGAATTGTGGTAATAATATTAACAATGATAATCTTAGTGACGGTAAAACCAACAATAGCAATAAAATTAATTATATTAATTGTGATAACAATTCCAGTAAAAATCATAGTGGCAGTTTCGATGATAATTATGACATAAGCTTAACACCAAATACTTATGAAAGACTACAAATTGAATAGGGATAAATCTGAAATTTTGAACTCTGAGATTTTCATTCGTATTTGTTTAATAATCGGTAGATTTAGTAGCCAAAATATATAAGTTACGATGTTTCTCTGTTATTCTTTAATTATTCTGGCGGGGGGGTTTTTTTTGAAAAGAATCAATATACAGATTTTCAGTACTATATTGAATTGTTGTACTTTAGGAGTCTTTTTCAATAACACCATTTGATCACATTGAAGGTTCTTTCGCAATTCGTCAAGCTCTTTTGCAATTCTTCAAGCTCTTTTGCAATTCTTCGAGCTCTTTTGCAATTCTTCGAGCTTCAGTCCATTAGCCATTCATTTACAAATTCTTACATCAATCTGGATAAGTCTATGTAACATGAATAAGCTCGGTAGAATAAGCCATTCAATACTACACTTACTACATGATTTTTGCAAAATGAGAACATATAACAACTTTTGATCTTCACAAGATTTACTATTCAATTTTAAACAGCAAAAGCCTAATTTTGAGTTTTCATGCTTTTAGATTGCAAGCGAAAGCGAAAAAAACAATCGAGCTACACGAAATATACAAAATGCATACATAATGTCTATTGTACATACTTCTACATATAATTTTTTTTTTCTTCATCCGTTTTTGTTGATTTATTATTGACCCGAAAGTACTTTAAGAATATTTTTAGCAAATGCTTATCAGAGATCCAACAAAATATTTACTTGAGGATTTACTAGCATGAATGAGGATTTGGACTGAAATTCTCCTGATAAAGATCGTAGCAAAAAGCTGTTGAAACACTTGGAATTCGTCAAGATTGGATTGAGAAGTTGCTGGGGCAAAGAAGATACCAGCTGAATAATTGCCTTGCAAAAAGGAGCAACAGGAATATACTCTGGCAAAATTAAATACGAAAACGATGAGTGACATTTTGAAGCCTATACCACAAATTCTGTCTCCACATAAGCCTGTTGGATATGTCAACAAAAATAGAGCAAAGGCCAGAAATTCAATTCTTCCGTCACCTGTTCCGTTCAGAATGAAGCCTAAAAAAAAGTCGTGGATATCAATGAAGGGTCGCCGCGCGTTGTTTTACTGTCTTGCTTTGACGGCGTTAGCATATATTGTGATTTCGTCTATGGGTTCAGGAGGTAATAAAGAAGCAGAGGGATACAAACTTGCAGCTCCTAATGAGTTTGTAGGAATAGAGCCTCAGAAAGGAAGAAAACCACCTGTTGCTGACGTAGACAGTAATAAAGATCTTGGTGAGGTGACAGGGAAAAAAGTGAAAAACACGGAAAAAGGAGTCAAGATAGAATTAGAATCAGACTTGATTAACTCTAACAAGAAGAAAATCGACCAGACAGCAGATAGTCCTGAATCTACAGAGGACAAAAAAGTTGTTGTGCTTGAGAAAGGAAGAACCAATATGGAATATGATGACAGCGAATACGAGGATTCTGGAGAATACATGGATAAAATGGACAAAAAAAAGGCTGCTGTAATGAATAAAAAGAAAAAGAAGGGTAGTGTCGTTGGTAAAGAATAATAATGATGACGGAAAAGATGAGAAACCTATTTCCGAAGCTTTGCTTCTTAATTTCTTATTTGGGCTCACCTTAAATAAGCAAAACAAAACATTCAAAAATTAAATATCTACTATCACGGTATACTTGATTGAGTTGACTAGAAACAAGAATAAAGCTTGTATACTTTTTTTTTTAGCAATTAAGCTCTATATACATATTTTTGTAATATTTTTCATATAATGATGTTTCTTCTTTGATTTAATACCATTTTAGCTACTAATTAAATATCATATATCAAAAATTCGTTCGATGTTATGTTCAGAAATTGGTGTTTTTGTATTATTTTTTCAACTTTTTGCACTAGGTCTGAGTGGCTCAAGATTCAAGAAAATATATACGCATAAAAGTTATTAAGTTATTTTTTCCATCAACTGACGACATTTACTGAAAAATATTATTTACGGCCTAAAATATATAGTCTTTATGAATGATTGTGTATAAATTATGTAAACTTATTTTCTGAGACCATTTCTGCAAGAATATTAATTATCTACCCCATGTTTCAAAGCATCTTTTCTTTCTTGCCAGATATTTTTCCCAGTGCAACTGCACACCTGTTTATCATTCAGCCAGACACCTGCACTTCTTGCTATTACACCTACTAGCGATGAGTCATCATCTTTGAAGCATTCTTTTTCCTTGGTTATCGCAAATCCTCTACCAATGATTTCAGGAATGCTAAGACCGTCGACCTTCAAAAAGGCTTGTCCCTGTTGAATGCCTTCACTATTACTAGTAACTGATACTGGTTCAAGTTGCTTGAAAGGTTTGCTTCGCAGAAGACCTTGAAACGTGATATTTCCCGTGGATCTAATACTTGGATAGTAGATACCAGGTTGAGAGATTCCCGAGACTGTCAAATCTACAATCAATTTTTTTGGACCAACAGCGACCATGCGGGCCAAGCCTTTGACGTTTTTGGTAGATTCTGTGAAAGTAGCAGTTTCCAAGATAGCTACAGCGGCGGATTGGTCGTTTGCACCGCTACCTCTGATGATGGCATCTTTGCCAATAGATTGCATGCTTTTAATGATGGCAGAAGGTGCGACGCAGCCAGTGATTGCGACAAGCTGGGTCGAAAGATCTATGTCGTAATGGGAAACCCCCAGCATCTTGTTCAATTCGGAAGAGACAGACTCGACACACGACTTGCACTCCATCGGGATTGCATAAACACACTGGAAAGAGTCGCTGTTGTCTTCTGAGGAGGTCATTTTGTGAGACTAGTTTTCGATTTCTCGTAGCAGTTGGCTGATGGTTTTGCTTGAAATATCAATTACGGTGGATCAGTTTGACAACACGAAATCAGGAAAGAAGAAGACAATCTGTTTGGCTACCAGATTTTGTGTTTTTTTGCCACCAAATTGTATATTTTTCACTTGTAAATTGTGTTCTCTGGAGTTTGATCGAATTGTAAGTGCATGGAGTTTACTGTGGTGGTTCTGTCGTATTATTAATTGACATTGCAGACATGGGTATTTCAGATGATCTTATCGGTGAAATAAAACCCAATTACAAAAAACAATTACATCTGTTTAATCCAGTACCAATAAAACCTTACACCAAAACTCCACACACTAGTAAACCACTACCAGCTAAACACTCTAACCTACGAATGTTTGAAAAGGAAGCTATTTTCCAGAGCGAATTGTTTTACAGAGAATGCAAACCCTATGGGACCATACCGACACGGCAGGCACAGGATTCTCAAACATACATTATTAAACGGTATCATTGCTTTATTTTTCATTCAACGTTCCCCACTGGCTGCTTCCCCTCAGTCGACGACGGTTTATTTTTCCGCTATCGGAACAAAAACTCGTGGCTCTCTGCCAGAAAGAGCCCTCGGAATGAAAAATCTATTTTTTTGAGGAACCTCGCAAACGTTCTTGCTTTACTTCGCAAAAGCACATTTTCACCGCAAGCTTGAGTTCTGCTGGCACTATGCAAGCAAGCAGGGAAATGCAAGCTCGCCACGCAAGCTGGGGCTGAAAAAAAATCAAGCAGACATCTGGGCTATCTTTAGCTAGATCACTCACCGTGCATTGGTGCCTGAGATTACCCTTGGGCTGGTTTCCTTAGGTTAGCTTTTAGGGTTCCTGCCCAGACGCACACCATTTTTTTTTTCTTTTTTTTCTTATAACAACGTTCTTTCTCGTAGGTTGTCTATCCGGCAGTTCGTAGTGGCATAAATTCTGCTCGGTTTCGGCTGCCTGTTCTTCTAAGTGCCCAAAGTGCACTCTCCGCGCCTGCTTGAGCTGCCGAATGTAAACATTCAGACACCCTGGTCACAGAACCTTATTGCTTAGGTTTGAACGTTTTAGTATGGAATAACGGCTCTGGTTGCGATCTCTGCTGGTGACCCAATATTCGTTTCTCCA
This sequence comes from Saccharomycopsis fermentans, assembly GCA_002564245.1. Classification (NCBI taxonomy): domain Eukaryota; kingdom Fungi; phylum Ascomycota; class Saccharomycetes; order Ascoideales; family Saccharomycopsidaceae; genus Saccharomycopsis; species Saccharomycopsis fermentans. The sequence continues at coordinate 791,756 of JNFW01000005.1, read as the reverse complement.
GCTTGGTTTTCTACAGGCAATACTTGAAACTCCTATAAAGTTTGCTTAATCATGTGTCACATTTGCCAGCTAGGGTTATTCTAGTCTGTATCACATGCTTATAAACTTGCACAATTGATGCTGGTATAAAAACTCAAGACATCCCACCACGTTTGACAGCCATTTTCTGCTACTAAAAGCCTTTCACGGCCTTATTTATCAGATTTTCTGCAATTTTCGTTCTCACTTAACAACTCTATCAATTCTACTATTTTGTGTGAATTGAATCTCTACTTTGTACATCACTGAAAGCAAGCTTTCCTACTGGTCGTTTAGAGCTCACTGTTTTCCTCTGATTTTTTTTTCCTATATTTTCCCAAATTTTTCTTTCGAAGCTTTCTTTCCCAGGACCTATTTCTCCTAGTTCATCATACAATACGTGTTAGTATTCTCTTGTTCCTGCTGAATAACCACTATATTGAACCATGGACTTCAACAAGAAAGTTGTCATAATCACTGGAGCCGGTGGAGGCTTGGGAAAATCGTATGCGCTCGAATTCGCTAAGCGCGGTGCATACGTCGTTGTCAACGATTTGAGAGGTGCCAAAGAAGTCGTCGAAGAGATCAAGTCAAAGCACAACATTGATGCTTTGGCAGATCAGAACAATGTGGTTGACGGTGAGAAAATTATCGCTGCTGCAATGCAAAAGTTTGGCAGAGTCGATGTTCTTATCAACAACGCAGGTATTCTCAGAGACTCCTCTTTTGCAAAAATGACTGACGAGCAGTTCAATTTGGTGATCCAAGTCCACTTACAAGGTGCATACAGTATCACAAAGGCTGCTTGGCCAATTATGAAGTCTCAAAAATTCGGCCGCATCGTCAATGTCTCATCTCCTGCTGGTCTCTATGGTAATTTTGGCCAAGCAAACTATTCTGCTGCAAAATCAGCATTGATTGGTTTCTCAGAGACTTTGGCCAAAGAAGGTTATAAGTACAATATTTTAGTCAATGCTATTGCACCTACTGCTCGTTCCAGAATGACAGAATCATTGCTCCCACCAAAGCTTTTGCAAAAAATTCTGGCAGAATATATCACTCCTTTGGTTGTTTACCTTTCCCACTCTTCAACCACAGATACAGGAAAGATTTTCGAATTGGCTGGTGGCTTTTTCTCACAAACCAGATGGGAAAGATCATCCGGAGAATTGTTTTACCCAGATGCTACGCTTACCCCCGAAGCTATTTTGAATAAAATTGATTCAATTCGTGATTTCTCAAAGAGCAAATCTTTCAAACCAATTGAACATCCTAGTCAATTAGCCGATTACGTGAAATTAAATGATTTAGCTAAGCTGCAATGTAAATCACCAAATCCCCAAGGTACAGAAAAGGTATCCCTTAATAACAAAGTTATACTTATTACTGGCGCAGGTGCAGGACTAGGTAGAGCACATGCCATGCTTCTTGCTAAATATGGTGCCATTGTAATTGTAAATGATATCAGAGATCCATCTTCAGTAGTTGATGAAATCCATGCTGCCGGTGGTAAGGCTTTCGCTGACATTCATGATGCAGGCAAAGATTCAGATTCTATGATTTCAGAAATTGTGAAAAAGCATGGAAGAATTGATGCAATCATCAATAATGCTGGTATTCTTCGTGATAAGGCTTTTGCTAATATGTCAGATGATCAATGGAATTCAGTTTTGCAAGTTCATTTAATGGGAACTTACAAGCTTTGCAAAGCTGTTTGGCCATATTTTTTAAAACAAAAATCTGGTCACATTGTAAATATCACTTCAACCTCGGGAATTTATGGTAGTTTTGGTCAAGCTAATTATTCTTCTGCTAAAATGGGAATATTAGGATTATCGAGAACTTTGGCAGTTGAAGGTGGTGTCAAAAATATCAAGGTTAATATAGTTGCACCTCATGCCGAAACAGCAATGACAAAGACAATTTTCAGATCAGAAGATTACAATAGATTTCCACCAGAATTGGTTTCTCCATTGTTGATTTTGCTTTGTAGTGACAAGTGTCCTACAAATGGGGAATTATACGAAGTTGGAGGTGGCTGGTGCGGTGTCACTCGATTGCAAACTGCAAAGGGTTTGATTGCTAAAGAAAAGGATGCAACCGCAGAGTATCTCCGTGATCACTGGAAGTCTGTTACTGATTTTTCATCGGGATCAGTTAGTTGCTCATCCATCGGTGATGCAGTTGGCCATATATTTGAACAATTAGGACCTACTGATGACGAAGACGATGAAGATGAGGAGGAGGAAGAAGAAAATGAAGAGGAGGAAGATCGTAAATTGGATTCAAAAGGTAATGAAATTTTTACTTACACTATCAGAGATGTAATTCTTTACAATCTTGGTGTCGGTGCGCATGCAAATGAATTGAAATATGTCTACGAAAATGATCCAGATTTTGGTCCAGTTGAATCTTTTGGTACCGTAATTCCTCAAAGAATAAAAACAGTTTTGGATTTCAATACTTTGTTAAAGAATTTCAATCCAATGTTACTTCTTCATGGAGAGCATTATTTGAGAATCGGCCAAATCCCAATTCCTACAAGGGCCACCGTGGCTACTCTGTTGTTCCCAATACTTATAGCTAACAAGGGTAAAAAAGCAGCTCTTGTTGTCCAAGGATCTAGTAGTTACGATGTTTCTACTGGTCAAGAGATTTTCTATAATGAAATGTCATTGTTCAATAGAGGTGCACAAGCCATCGAGGAAAAACAATACAGGGAGCGTCCAAAGTTTGCTACTGACAGTTTCCCAGCACCTACCAACAGGGATCCCGACTTCTCAATGACAGTACCAACAGGCACTGATCAAGCTGCAATCTACAGATTATCGGGTGACTACAACCCGTTGCATGTTGATCCTGAATTTGCTAAGTCAGCAAAATTTTCGAAGCCAATTCTTCACGGTTTGGGTTATTTGGGTGCTACTTTGAAGTTTATTAGAGACCACTACAAGAGACCTATCTATGAAATCAAATGTAGATTTGTTGGCAGCGTTTACCCTGGTGATGATTTGCGCGTTGAATGTTGGAAGTCTGGAGGTGATGTGGTTATTTTTCAAACGAAGGTAGTTGCTGATGGCAGAACTGTTATAGGAAACGCTGCAGTTAAGTTTGCATCGAATGGTAAGTTATAAAGGGCTGTTTCTGCCTGTTTCATAAAGAAACGTCTACTTGTTATTTATTATTGATATTTTATTCTTTATTCACTTAATTACATGGATTTTTGTTTAAGTCAAATAAGATACGTATTCGGATTTTTATTGTTTCTTCGTAGAAATCATTCCTTATGAAGTAGTCCATGTTGAATTAATTCATTTTATGTCAGGGGTTAGAACACCCCTCGATATGACAGAAATAGAAGTTCTGTATTTTTCCATAGGAGCTTTAGCTTTTCTGACTGTTCATGTGTTCAAAACACAGTAAAAAAAAATTTTTTTTTTTTGTAGCGGTGTAAACGCCAACCAATACCAGAATCAGGAAGGTAGTGAAATTAACAGCTTATACAATAACTTTACAGTAAACTCCTCCGGATCTAGTTAATAGGTTATTCATTATTCATAGCCCAGTAACTTATCTGCATCTTACTTATTTATTTGTAGTTTTGCTTTTATTTTTGATTGAAGGAAATTGTCAATAAAAGAATCAGAGCAAAAATGAAGATGCTTACTAAGGTATGTTGAATATGTTGAATAGTTAGAGAAGAGAACTCTAGATTTGAACACCAAATACGACACACAAGCAATATTGAGGAGCTATTCATTCTGCTGGTTCGTAAAAACTAATATTTGGGCACCTTTGTCTGTGAAATACTAACAAAGAATTGTAGTTTGAGTCAAAATCCTCGTCTAGAGCGAAGGGAGTAGCCTTTCACCCTACTAGACCTTGGGTTTTATTGTCATTGCAATCTAGTACCATTCAATTATGGGATTACAGAATGGGTACTTTGATTGACAGATTTGAAGAACACGACGGTCCAGTAAGATGTGTTGCCTTCCACCCTACCCAACCTCTTTTTGTTAGTGGTGGTGATGACTACACTATTAAAGTTTGGTCTTTGACTACTCGCAAGTGTATCTTTACTTTATCAGGTCACTTGGATTATTTGCGTGCTGTCTCTTTCCATAACGAGTTACCTTGGATTTTATCTTGTTCCGACGATCAAACCATACGTATTTGGAACTGGCAAAACAGACAAGAGATTGCTTGCTTGACTGGCCACAATCATTATGTTATGTCAGCAGAGTTCCACAAATCTCAAGATTTGATTGTATCAGCTTCCTTGGATCAAACCGTGAGAGTTTGGGATATTTCCGGATTGAAAAAGAAACATACTAGCAACACTGGTGGAATTGGTCCAAATAGTGGAAGATTCGATGATGGAGGTAGACTGTTCCAATCCCAACAAATGCAACAACAACAAGATATTTTTGGAAACACGGATGCTGTTGTCAAGTTTGTCTTAGAAGGACACGACCGTGGTGTAAACTACGCTACTTTCCATCCAACTTTACCATTGATAGCATCTGCTGCCGATGATCGTGTTGTCAAATTATGGAGAATGAGCGAATCTAAGGCTTGGGAAGTAGATACTTGCAGAGGCCACACCAATAATGTCTGGTCTGTTACTTTCCACCCTACTCAAGATTTGATTATTTCATGTAGTGAAGATAAGACAATTCGTGTGTGGGATTTGAACAAAAGAACCTCAATCAAACAATATACTAGAGAAAATGATCGTTTCTGGATGATTCATTCACACCCAAATATGAACTTATTTGCAGCTGCTCATGATTCTGGTGTTATGGTTTTCAAGTTAGAAAGAGAAAGACCTGCTTATACCATTAATACAAGTAGCAATACAATGTTTTTTGTGAACAATGATAGAAATGTTCAATCATTCCTGTTTACTCATGGAAGAGCTTCTATCCCAATGTTATCGTTGAAAAAAATTGGTAAGCCTTGGAGTATGTTCCGTTCGATCTCGTATAATGCTTCCACAAATTCAATCTTGGTAACCACAGGCCCTGAAGACCATGCCATGTATGCTTTATTAAAATTACCTGAAGATATTACTGGTGCTATTGAACCTTTGGATCTCAAGCAAGCAGATTCTGATTTTGCTGTTTTCATTGCCAGAAACAGATTTGTCACATACTCTAAATCAGACAAAGAATTATGTGTGCGTGATTTGAATAACAAAATTACTAAATCAATTAAATTAGACGGCGACGACGAAGTTAAAGATGTTTTATCAGCTGCCCCTGGTCAAGTTTTATTATTAAAACAGCACTCCGTTGTTTTGTATGATGTTCCACAAAAGAAATTATTATATGAATTACAAGTGAGCAATGTTAAGTATGTTCTGTGGTCTAATGATATGAAATATTGTGCTTTATTATCCAAACACACTATTACTATTGTTGATAGTGCTTTCAACATTGTTACTTCTATGCATGAAACTATTCGTATCAAATCAGCTACTTGGGATAATACTGGTGTGTTAATTTATTCAACATTGAATCATATCAAATACACCTTGTTGAATGGGGATAATGGTATTATTAAGACCTTACCGAATACTGTTTATATCGTCCATGTTGTAGGCCAGCATGTATTTTGTTTAACTAGATCAGGTACTGTTGAAATGATTACAATCGATCCAACAGAATACCGTTTCAAAAAGGCTTTAGTAAACAAAAATTTCCTCGAGGTTTTGCGAATCATCAATAATTCGAATTTAGTTGGTCAGAATATTATCTCTTATTTGCAACAGAAAGGATATCCAGAAATTGCTCTCCAGTTTGTAGAAGACCATGAAACCAGATTTGAATTGGCCTTGGAATGTGGTAATTTAAAAACCGCCTTGCATGAAGCTCAGGAAATGAAAAATGGTTCAGCTTGGTTGAAATTAGGTGAAGCTGCAATTGCTATGGGTGATTTGCAAATTGTGGAAATGTGCTATCAAGACCAAAAATTGTTCGATAAGTTATCTTTCTTTTACCTTATTCTGGGTGATCATCATAAATTGCGTAAAATGCAAACCATTGCTGAACATCGTAATGATTCAACTTCTGTTCTACAAAACTCAATTTACTTGAACAATACAGAAAAAAGATGTCAGGTTTTCGCCGAAGCCGGTCAACTATCTTTGGGTTACGCTATAGCTAAAGCCAACGGACACTCTGATTTTGCAAATCAAATTTTGGAAGCCTCGGAGATTACGGAAGATGAAATTGAATGGCCTGAAGATGTTGAAGAAAATTTGCCAATTCCAAAGGCCACGAGAAGCTTACCTGAAGGTAAGTGGCCGTTGAAACCAAGCGAACCTTCATTTTTCGAGAAAGCATTAGCTGGTCAATTAGACGACTTACAGTTGGAAGATAGTGAAAAAGTTTCAGAGTCTTCCTCAAGTGCTAACGGAGCTTCGAAGAATATCGATGACGATTTGTTCAAGGATGAAGATGAAGATGTGAACGAGGCCAATGAAGCTTGGGGAGATGACGATGAAATCCTTGTTGAAATTGATGATGAACCTGCTGCTCTAGAAGAAGATGAGGAAGATTTTGGACCATTTTCAGGCCCTGTTGCCAATTGGATCAAGAATTCTCCAAATAATGCTGCCATCCAAGCTGCTCTTGGTCAATTTGAAGCTGCAGCAGAATTACTTAGTCGCCAAGTTGGTGTTGTTGAAATTGTGCCACTTCAACCAAGAATGAATGAGATATATGATGCTAACAAAGAATTCCTACTTGATGGCGCTTCTTCAATTCCAAGTTCACCAATTATTCCAGGATTTGATACCTTGGAATCAAAATTCCAGGAGGCTTTCCGTCTTTTCAAGGTGAACAAGTTGAATGAAGCTATTGAGATGTTCCGCGAGATTATTTACACAGTTACAGTCTTAAAGGTTGATTATGAAGACGAAGAGCACAAATGCATTGAAGCGCTTCATTTGTGTCGTGAGTATATTTTAGGTTTGAGTATCGAGTTAGCGCGTCGTGCTTTACCTGCGGACAATGTTAAAAGAAACTTGGAGCTTGCCGCATATTTTACAAAGGCAAATTTGAAGCCTGTTCATCGTGTTAATGCATTACAAGTCGCTATGAACCAATCCTTCAAAAACAAAAATTATTTACTGGCATCATATTTTGCAGCTGAATTTTTGAAAATTGTTGGTACTGGTGCAAGATCCGAGCAGGCAAAGAAGATCAAAGCTAAGGCTGACTCAATTCTGGAGAATGCTATAGAGATCGACTTTGATCCTTCCTTAGATTTTTCGATTTGTGCTTATACTTACACTCCAATTTATGCTGACACTCCGCAAGTTACCGAAGCATTGGTTGGAGCTATTTATAATGCTAGCGAAGAAGGAAGAGTTTGCAACATAACCAAAATTACTGAAATTGGTGCTTCATGCACCAAGTTGTGTCTTTTGTAATACAAAATAAGCATTAAGTACTCTGCTAATAATTATAATCAATAAACATTATTATTATAACATTCAAAGTTTATTGTAATGCTATTAACTTTATTTTCCTCGATTGGCTGAGCCGGATCTGTAAATAGCTTATGTATGCTGTCTTAATTGATTAAGTACAATTTTTAAATTATTAATTTCTATTTTCTGTTTTAAATCACCAGATAGTGAAACAAAACCTAGAGAAATCTTAAAAAAATTAACCATTCGAACCTATTTATTTTGAACGTAAATATTTAATATAAAAAAAACTGAAAATGACATTATTCCAATATTCGATAATTGCAAATATACTTTTAAAAATATGATTCAACTATCAACTATCTAATATAAATCTTAGAAACAATAAAAAACATAGCTAGAGAAGAAAGAGTAGCTGCATAACATGAATATGAATAACAAAATTGAGTGTTCTTATTTATTTAGTAATGAACTTATACGTGGTAATTTATGAGCCGTATCTTCATTATGTGTTTCTTCTTCATCTAATCTAGAAAGTAATTTCTTAATAGAAGGGAGCGTAACCGTAGAAGAATTATTGGTTGGATGACTTGCCAAATTTTCATTGGAGTTATTGATTTTTGAAGGGGTTGTATTTATGGAAGAGCTTGTAGAAGACATTGCCATTCTTACTGGAGAAATAGATGGCGATTGCAATGGAGTTGTCGTAGGGGTGTTAGTAGAAACTTTTCTATACTTTCTAATTCCAAAAGATAAAGGTTCGCAGCCATTACTATTTTGTTGTTGATCATGATTTGCGAGAACAGCATTGGTATTACCTATAGAAGGAGAGGTAACTCTGATTGGAGGGAGCTGAGTGGAATTTCCATTATGATTGTGTGGTAGGCCCATTGAATGTAAAGATGAAGATGAAAGAGAGGATATCACATTTGGCTGAGAAGATGGAGGAGGATGAAGGGAATTGGAAAGTATATGACTATTGTTTGAGAGATTATGATGATTGAACTGTTGTTGGATGCTGTTGCTGTGATTATATAAATTGGTAAAAGATGTACTTGGTGAATTCGATAATGAAGGGGTCATGGAAGAAGAAGTTGAAGGCGACATACTTGAAAACGAGGTATTCTTACTGCTTATAGAAGGAGTTGAATTCATGTTTGCTGTGGAATTAATAGCAGATAATTGGGTAAACGATTTAGAAGAGCGGAAGGAAGGTCTTTTACCATGAGAGGATAAAGACGCAGACAGAAAATTACTCTTTAACGGAACCACGTTACTATTATTCACATTTGTATTATTGTTGAAATATGACACATAGCTTGGTTTTTCACCTGGAGATGGAGGTAAAGAACGGAAAAACATTTGAGAATTGTTTTTGGGTACAGGATTTGCGTTAAATTGTTGTTGCTGTTGTTTCTGTTGAGATATCTGTTGGAGTGATGGTGGCAAATTTATCATGTAAGGGTAGATAGGATTTCCGTTGAAATCGATTCCTATTGGTTGTTGATGAATGGGCACGTCTGCAATCTCCATTTGATTAGAAAGTGCTACATTATTTACTATTTCTGCGGATTTGAAATTCATAAGTTGTTGTTGAGCCATTTGATGCTGTTGCTGTTGCTGAACTGCCACCAATAGGTTGTGTTGTTGTTGAGAAGCAGCATGCATCTGGGCTTCCTGAATCTTTTGCTGAGGCGTGAGCATCATTGACATTACACTAGGGTTATTGTTGATGCCTTGGAGGCTTTTTTCTTCATCTTGAAGCAATGTGTGCTGTTTTGCGTTTTTTCTTTTTGGATTAGTGTGGATTCTGTAATGTCTTGTCAACTCATCAGATCTTGAGAATCTTTTGGAGCACGATGGGAAGGTGCAAGCATGTGGTTTTTCACCAGTATGGGTTCTGATATGTCTGGTTTGGTGCTCTAGTCTGTGGAATGCCTTTTCGCACATTGGACATTTGTAGGGACGGTCCGAGGAGTCTGATTTGATAGACTTTGAGTTTTTCTTGCTCTCCATCTTTGAGACTCTCTTGGAGGAAATGGTTAGGCAGCTAATGATGGAAGGATGTGAGGAGGAAAATTTTGTTTGCCAACACAGGTTTGAGCCAGGTAGCAAATTGGTTATGGTATGTCCCGGGGACTTTAGCTTATTTTTTCTGTTTTGAGAATGCAGTAAACACACGATTCAATCGAGCGAAAGATGATATCTAGCAGATATTCTGAAAATAAAAAACAAAAAATAACAAGACACTCAGGGATACGAAATAGCTTGTTTTGGTTCAAAGAAAAAAGGGACTAACAGGTTTCAATTTATAAGGACAGATAATATTGGTCCCCAGTTTTGCTTTGGTGGTTTTTGTGAAAACAGTTAATATTAATAGTGTGGATTTTCGCAACTACCAGGCTGCAAAAACTAGAAGCAAGAAATGGAAAAAAGTTTATGGAAAAACTAGCACAATAGCTTTCTTTTATTCTCAAAAATCGTTTGAGAAAAGAAAAAAAAACAAAAACGATAGAAATATAGATAATTTATTAAATTTCTGCATATCGATTTTAAACTTCTTGGAGTAGTGTTATTTGAATTGCTTTTTATGTCCATTTAAAGGAAAAATGAATAATTTCTTTTTTTTTTCTCTCTGTTCGTTTTTTTCCTTTTTTTTATTGTGTATTTTTTATAAGTATTTTTCCTGTGGGTGCGTGTATACAGCTGTGGCTCTCTCTTTAGGTTGTTGTCCTTTAGTAGTAATCGCTAAAAGTGCCTGTGATAGTTATTGGCGATGATAAAGGCTGGATGTGAAACTATCAGAAACTAGAAACAGTCATGAACCAGTTGGAGGTGAAACAACAGGCTGCTCAGAAGCTAGAAACAGTTGTGATTCAGTTGGAGGTGAAAAAAGTTGCAACCATGTAGTGTGTGCTGAGCCGCAAGACTCGCTGGCAGCGGGCAACCAGCATCCAAGATAAATATATATAATTACGTCAAAGATCCCCTACATCCCAAACTAATTGCGAGGCGTTTATGAGTAAGCTGGTGCAATCACAATACGTTGGACCACAAAGCCAAAAATCTAAGAAAAACCCCATCGTAAACACACTTCCAAACATCCCTCAGCGGAGTAAGTAATAGCCCATTCAAATCCTCAGAAAAGCACCCAATAACATATGATCCGACCAGACCATTTATCGGCGAATGTAATGCCCATTGACAAACAGCTGTTCTAAAAGTTCTACGGGATCAACAAAAGCTGGGGGTTATCAAACACGAAAACTGCGCAGAATCATGTAACAAAAACGCTAAGACAATGATAATCCCACAAAACGGATTAATAGGTGAGATCACTGACAAACAATTCTCAAAATACCACCAAACAGTATATTAAGGTGCTCAAAAAGTCAAGTCTTGTTATGCTAATACGAGACAGATTTGCGCAGGTGTGCTGCGGTGCAACGCAAAGCAAAGCAGAATCGGGGGAGGGGCAGCGAAATACCGGAACAGGCTGTACCTCTGTGGGGTGAAAGTGGAGGTGGGGAGGTGAAACGGGCATCAGGGATGTTCCAGTGCAGCAGCACAGCACCACTCACTCTGTATTCATTAGTGGGTAATTGGAGAAGGTCGGGTATTGTGCGTCAAATTTTGAGCGGAGCTGTCGGAAATAATATTTTTTCAGGCTATGGGGGAGAGTACGGGAAAAAACGACCCTTGCAGCACCCCAAGATCCTGAAGTATAGCCTAAACTTCTGTGTGTGTTTTATGCCCGTGTTTCTGGTTGCGGCTAGGAGCTGCGTAGCTCCACTCGAATACACCCACATACATGCAAACAGTTCGCCGGCTGCAGCGCACAACGAAACGCGGGACCTTATATGCCGTGCTCTTCTTACGCAAATTGATATTATTTGAGAGTATCAAAAAGCGTACACACATCCCCCAGTCAATCACCAGCTACCAGCGGTAGTCTTTCAGTATTCAGTGCACCCACTCACACACTTATTTTCAAAATAAATCACTCGCCATAAGGGCAATCGCAAGCTGTCGATTGGCTTTTGCTAGATGGCACAGGCAAACCGTATACGACAAATTGAATGACATGAGAAAAGCATCATAAATGCAAGAGAGTTAAACTCGCCAGTATCCCACAACCAGAAAGAAATGACAGACCCACTAAAGGAATAATCCTATGCTTTTCTTTTTTTTTCTTTCTTTCTTTTTTTTTTTTCTAGAGCTGTCCGAGAAACAAAAAGTATATTACGCAATAGCGGAAAAACTAAGCTCCAAACAGTGAGAATTATGTGTACATTCGGAAAATCATTCTGTTAAATTAACAACCTCTTGATTTAAGGTTTAAACTGTTTTATTTTTGTTGTTACGGCTGCATGCAGAAGACGCAGAGCACTCGTCTTACTTAACAAAAAGAAAGCTTGTGGAAAATTTTTTACACGTCTTTGTATTTCCTTTTTTCTGAACATTCAAAAATGCAGCTATATATTTATGAATAAAAGAGGCTAAGAATTTTGAATAAATTCACGCTGGCAGCAGATGAGCACGGTGCATGCTGGCTCAAGATAAACAAAATACATATATTTCGGAAAATACATGCCTCTATGGAACAACTGACAGCTCAAAAACGTAAGATAAAATTATGAAGTCATATTTATTAAACAATAGCCCAAAAAATAAAAAAGAAAAAATAAAATAAGGCAAGGTGTTGTAAGGGGAAAAAGTAGGTGACTTTGAAGAGAAATAACGTACATAAACCAACATTGGATTGTTCGACCGGAAAAATAATTATTCCGCCTCTCAAAAAAATCAAATCTTCCTAATATGCTACTAGAAAAAACCAAAAAAAAAAAAGTACGCGTGCATCTAACCAAGCCCATCAGCTGAAATTCTCAAGAGCCCTTGAAGAGAAAGTTAATATCGACAAACAACTTACAGATTTTAATTGGCAAAATTGCATGCATGTGCGGCTTGAAACATTTGACCACACATCTTTTTATCTCAATTGAAAAATCAAATAATAATAAATATGGGATACATGGATTATTGATGAAGAAGCTATAATTCAACCTCATCTCATTATAGAAAAATCCACTAACACCCGCGGACTTACGTAAATAAATGTCTGTTCATTTCCAATCTTTAACATACATCAAATAGAAAACTGTAAAAAAAAAAAATCAAATTGTATTCTTTTATATAGAGACATTCTTAGCCTCTGTTTGGCTCACTTTTAAGCAATTTCTATGATAAACTACTTGTCATTAACTATATTTTTTGTAGCAGAATTTTCCTTGGGATCCTTTCCTTTCCCATTTTTTTTCTTGTTCTGTTTCTTGTCTCTAAACTTAGCATTTACTTTCTCCACACTCTCAGCCGTGGGTCTATTCTTCAAGTTGATATATTTTTTGACAGTTTTTCCTCGGGCATCGCCAACAGAAAAGTAAGTTCTATCAGGTTCTAGACTTTTTGCATTTCTGTTTAAAACTGATCCTTTTGCAAACATACTCATTATCTCATACTGTACTTCGCTTTCCGAGAAGCTATCTAAGAATTTTCTATCCATGAACTCCAATTCCCTCCACTTCAAGTTCAAACTACTCGGATATTGACAATCATATAGAATTAATGGAATATCAGAAGCTATATCATAAATTGGCTTATTAGGAAACTTAGTATCAGTCAACTCATTTCCATTTTCATCCTCGTTAAATAAATAGTTGATCACACTAGGCTTCTCATGTCCACCTCCAACTAAGAATAAGATTGCTACCATGCAACGCACTTGATGCCATAGAAATCCCTTCCCCTTTAAATCAAAAACATAATAATCATCGTCTATACAGGACTCATTAATTGTGAATTTCAAGTCCTTTTCACAACATTGATCAGCAGTTTCAGTCTCATCATCACTTAGCTTCAAAATATTGGCATCCAAAATAGTTCTATGATGATTGGTGATCTGTTTACTACCATCTATCTTACAAAAATTTCTAAAATCGTGACTACCAATAAACTTTTTTGCTGCTGATCTCATAGTTTCGATATTCAACTCAGGGACATTATTGTGATACCTGGGACTGCTTACTTTAAATAAGTATTTGTAATGTCTATATTCGCAGCTGAATCTAGCATCAAAATCTTCCGGTAGATGTAAACATACAGCCTTAACACGAATATCGGCGGGAAGGTTAGCATTTAATTTTTCAGCGTAATTCATTTCCAAGAAATCATTTGCTGGGTCCTGAACTTCTTTATCTGTGACCAAGTTGGATCTCACTTTCAATGCAATAACTTGATTGAAAGCACTTACACCTTTATCTGTTCTACCACATCTGGAAAACTTTATTTCATTCAAATCTTCGCATTCAGGAATTAATCGTAATAGTCTCATAGAATTTAAAATTTGCTGCTCAACCGTGTTTTCATCATGAACTTGAAGAGCCAATCCACTGTAATTCCATCCGAGATATCCAAACTTTATAGCAATGAATCTCGTTCTATATTTAGAGAAGTCAAAAGACTTAGCTTCACGTTTTTTTCTTCGCTTGTTATCCTGAACAGGCGAATCAGCTGTATTTATATCAGATTGTTGAGCATCTTGCTTTCGTATTTTTGACACGCTTTTTTTAGGGTCAGAATCAATTTTTTGCAATTCCTTTTCTTGGAATTTTAGTTTGGCTTCAACTGAGTACAATTTTTTAACTAATTTTTCAATTGGCCATTTTTCGTAATCCATGCCAGAAAAAGCTTCTAGTTCTTTGTCTATAGTTTTAATCGCATTTAAATCATGTGTGGATGTTATATGTTTAGCATTCTCGAGTTTAGTCGATGAATTATTAACGGTAACTTTGATTTCTTCATCACCTGCAGGATTGGAGGCTGCATTTTGTTTGTCAGTATTTTCAATTTCCATTTTTTGTCGATTGCAGAAAAAATTAAAGTTTCTTTGATTGAGCAATAACTTGACACTAAACCCACAGTTTTTAATAAGAAATTTGTTTTTGACAAGCAAATTATTTGGTAGCATATGTATCTGCTCTTATTTAAAAGACCATTTGCCAGAAATTTAATTCTTATTGATCAAAGATCAAGTTTGGTAATAATAATACATAGTTTTGTATGGTATATTCTATGAATCGATGCCAGATGCTTGATGGTTTTTTTTTTTTTGTATTTTTTTTTTTTTAATTCAACAGTATCACGTGACAGAACATTGAAATTTTGTATCATTGACCTTATGGGTGTTAAAAAGTCCAATATTTGAGCATAGTTAGGGTGATTCAGATTTGATGTGTTGAGAAACATCAATCAACGATACTCTACAATTGAATTGAAGAAGCGAGACGTTATACAAGAAAGGCTTAATGAAGTGTAATTAAAACTAAATTGAATATTTAATCATTCAAGGATTATCTTGACACAAAGAATTTTATTGTTTTTCTTTTGGCTTTTCTTTTGCATTAAATTTCCAATTATTCAACTTTTTGCATTACATTTCCAATTATCCAACTAATTCTTTAACACAAAAAGATTATAACAAACCTTTAGTGACAAATTCATTGTACAAAGCTTTACCCAATTGAGCTGGTGATCTTTCAACGATAACACCAGCAGATTGCAAAGCAGAAATCTTCGAGGCAGCACCACCTTTACCACCAGCGATGATAGCACCAGCGTGACCCATTCTACGGCCAGGAGGAGCAGTCAAACCAGCAATGAAAGAAACGACTGGTTTTGGAACGTCTCTGGTCAAGTTGTGTTGTTTGAGGAATTCAGCAGCGTCTTCTTCTTGAGAACCACCGATTTCACCAATAAGAATGACACCTTCTGTCTCTGGATCGTTCATGAAAAGGGTCAAGGCATCGATGAAGTTGGTACCAGGGAAAGGATCACCACCCATACCAATGACGAGAGTTTGGCCAAGACCAACCTTGGTAGTTTGGTCAACGGCTTCGTAAGTCAAGGTACCAGATCTGGAGACAACACCAATACGGCCACGCTTGTGGATGCTGGAAGGCATGATACCGATTTTACATTGGCCAGGAGCAATGATACCTGGACAGTTTGGACCAACCAATCTGGACTTTGATTGGGTCTTCAAGATGTCAGCGACACGCAACATGTCGTGTTGAGGGATACCTTCGGTGATACAGACAATCAATGGGACCTCAGCGGCGATGGATTCCTCGATGGCAGAAGCGGCAATTGATGGAGGCACGAAGATACCAGAGGCGGTGGCGCCTGTTTGCTTGACAGCGTCGGCAACGGTACCAAAAACTGGCAAGTCTAAATGGGTGGATCCAGCCTTCTTTGGGTTAGTACCCCCAACGATCTTTGTGCCGTACTCCAAGGCCTGCTTGGCGTGGAAGGTGGCCTGCTTACCTGTGAATCCCTGGAAGATCACCTTAGTGTCCGAGTTGATCTTCAAGTTAGGGATGGTGGCGGCGTAGTCTGCGCGGCGGGCTGTGGTGGAAAACTGTCTTCTGAGGGCGTTTCTGAACATTTGCGGGTCTTTCTATTATTTATTTTTTTTTTCTCTATTTCAGCGAGTGGCAAAAGGAATGCGTTTCTACTCTGGGAATAAAAGATGGAAATCGACCTGGGAATCGATTTGGGAGTAAGAAATGGGAATAAGAAATGGGAATCAGCAGAAGAACGGGAAAAAAAAACTCGTATCTTTTTTTTCTCTATCTTTGTTACAGAATTCTGACTTACTGAGTGCTATGAGGGGTGAGGCGTTAGTTTGTGAGTGTTGGGAAGGTCAACCAGGTGGGTGTGAAGTCGCTCTTTTTATGGGGAGCGGGTAGTCAGTCTTATATACATATATATATATATATATATATATACCCATCTGCGTTTTGCCTGGGTTGATTCCACAAAAAAAAAAAAAAATCAGCAGTCACAGAGAAAAAAAAAATGAAAATGAAAAATAACAGAACAGCGTTGCCATTTCAGTAGGGCGTGACTAAAATTTTGTGTGTCCAAGTGTGCTTGTAAGTGAAAGGGCGACTAAAATTTTATGTGAGTGATTGAAAGTGTAAGGACGGAAGGACGGTATTCTGCAGCTGGGGCGCCAGGGCACATATTTGGAGCGGAAACTACTCTGGCGCACTGACGTGCGCGCACCAGGGGCGAGTGGGCCAGCTAAAGGCCCAGGAACCCCAATTCAGCGTAGAAGACAAAGCGACAGCGAAAAGCGAGTGGCCAAAATCAGGGAGAGTTACCAGAAGAATAGAGAATCTAAAAAATTGATAAAAACCAAAAAAATAGACAGAAAAAAAAAGAGTTGATAATTCACAAATAGAAACCAGAAGAATAGATAATACCTAAAAGAATCGGTAAAAGTAGGGTGTAAATTCTATTGTGTTGCAGAGAAAGTCGCAGTGCACCGTGTGTGGAGTCCCATGACTTTTTTGAATGGGCAAATGGAGATATCTCAACTGCTGTAAACTCCTGTAAACTCCACTTGTCCTGCCCCGTAATAAATTTACTGCACATGGGGCGCGTCCTTTTCCCACCAATAAAAAATTTTTTTAATTTTCCTGATCCGCTCGTCCTGGTGGAACGATTCTTCCTCTTTTTTTTTAGTTGTTTTTCAGCCAATCAAGTCTGCAGATCCAAACTGCCAGAAGTTACCCTCTTTAATGTTGAGTTTTGTTTTTTTCTGAACTTCTGAGAGGGCTCAAAACCCGAATTCGCGCTTTGGGCGATACCAACAGCATCGTACATCCTGAAATGAAAAAGTCAGTACATATTGTTTACACACCCTAACACGTGATAATCTACACACCCTAAAACATGTGCATCTAAACACTACATAAAAATTGATACATATATTAACCTGAACCGCTGCACTTGACATCAATCATATCTCCTGCTTGCCCTTCTTGAAGAATCGCGAGATCTCTGGGCCATCATCCATCTTTCTCTTGCCCAGCTGCTTTACCGATTTACCGTCCTTCTTCAACTTCTCTTGCTTTTTTTCGAATTTCGCCCACTCGCTGGCTCGCTCTTTCGCGCCGCTTTTGCTCAACTGGCTCTTCAATTTTTCGTACTCTTCATCGCTGATCTCGCTCATCAGCTCCAATAATTTGATCTCCTTGCCAAAATGCTCCCCTTCAAACTTGTCCCCGTTTGTCGGCGTTTCCAATATAATCGGTATTTGCTTGAACTTCTCAACATACTTGTTGTTTTTGCTGTTTGCAAATTGTCTGAAAAAGTCTAAACTTACAAATCCAAGTCCTAAATTTTGGTGTAAGTCTCTGTTTGATTCCAATGGAGTCTTCGAATCATTCAAATGGATCCCGCTCAAATATTCAAAACCAATCGCTGAATCAAATTCTTTCCAAAATTTCTCAAATTGGTTCACGTCATACCCTGCAGCGATACTATGACAGGTATCCACACATACCCCCACACGTGACTTGTCCTCAACCATATCAATAGCATCTTTCAAATCTTCGAATCGACATCCAATAACATTGCTACTAGCCATATTTTCCAAAACAATTTTCACAAAACTAGTCTCTTTATGTGCCAAATTGATATACTTGGCTAGCTGCTTGATCCCCAAGTCTCTATCTCCATTTTTTAAAACTGATCCAGGATGTAAGTTGTAATGTCCAATGTTCAACTTCTCGCATCTCTTCAAATCATCGAGAAACGCATTATATGATTTCTGGCTATTCTCTTTGCTGGGATTGCACAAATTTATAAAATATTGACCATGAGGTAAAACATCGGCTCGTGGATCGTACCCGTGAGTTTTACAATTCTTTATGAATTCAGCAGCATCCTTATCTGTCAAAGCTGGGGATTCCCAACGACGTGGATTCTTCAAAAACATTGCAAATGAATTACATCCGAGTTTGGCTGCATTTAACACTGAGCAACCAATTCCTCCACTAGCACTCACATGTGCTCCAAATTTGAGAATTGATGTATTGACTCGCTCAAACATTTTGGAATCTTCTTCTTTCTTGTTCTTTGCAATCACCATTTCTCTATTAATTCTACTAACAAATTGGCTTAACTTAGCAGTTATTCGATCTGATTATAATGTTTCGCTTTAAAATACAATAATAAAGCATCAATCAAAGCTGGTCTTTCAATGCATTTAGAAATTTATTTGCTTTTTTTTCATACTTTCAACAGTACATTTTTTTTGATGTATCTCTCAATTAGGAAATTTTAGGCTTCAAATATTCTTACATCAACTTTTCGCTCCTCTACAAAATACGCGTCTTATCTATTGAGCTGTCTAATCAAATATTAACACACAATACCAAAACTGTATTACTCAAGATTTGAGAAATTATATTGTAGCTTAAACTCCAAAGAGTTTCATGATATCTGAAAAATTGATCAAAAGTTGGCTTCAAAATACGTTCTATCGAACTTATGTAACCTCTGCCGAATTGAGAAATTATTTTTCACTTCGCGTTATTTATCTATTCTTTCGTAAACAAACATCATTATACAATTGTAATTCATTTTGCTATTCACAGCTTGTCAAGTAACAAAACTATACTACGTGACTATATGCAAATATCGTTAAATTTTCAAATAATACTGCTAATATGCTTCAACGCTTTAAAACAGATACCTGACTCAATTCCGTATCACTTTCTTCAGTTACAGAATCGGAAAAATAATCCTAATCCTCATTTTCATCAAGTCCAGTATATGGTTCACTTTCTGACTCTTCGAAATCTTCCAGATCCGCATTACCATTTCCTGAATCGCTCAAATTGAATTGACACTCCTGTTCTTCCTCTTCTTCTGACCGGTCTTCCGCTTCATCCGATTGATAATATTCGTCGCTATCTTCGCCTTCACTAGTACTATTTTCTGACAGTTCAACAACTTTTTCTTCCGCTCTTTCTTTAAACCATAGCATTCTTGCACATGGAATGCAAAAATCAATATTTTGTCTACCAGCTACTGTCTGCTGTCCTCTCTCATTCGAAATCTCCCAGCCGCAAATTCTACAAATCATGGAATCCGAATCATTAGTGAAATTAAAATCAGAAGAATTGCTATAGGAATGCAAATAATCTCTTTGAGTTTTTAAAATCGTTGCTCTATTGGATTCGTAAGGATACAATTCGGGGTACATTTTCTTCAGCTTCTTGAAAAGAACCATGGGTCTATCATCGCTATTATACAGTTCATATATTTTGTATTCCTCCAACTTTCTTTTTTTTGCAGTCCTTTTATCGTCCATTTTCAATTCAGTATTCACATATTGTTTTACATATACCTGTTCAAATCTATCAACTAAACTACTTACAGTTTGATTAAAAACCGGAAACCTTATGATTTTGAAACCACAAACAGGGCACCCTGCAATCTTTTGTTTCTCCTTTTCTTCTTCTTCATTTTCTCTATCTTCATTGAAGCTTGAGGAAATACTATGAGCGAGCCAACATTTTAAGCATTTATAACAAAACAGATGGCCACATTGTAAAACTTGAGGGTTCTCAAATAAATCTTTGCAAATAGGACATGCTAGCTCTTCCTTGAAAATTTGGATCAATTGCTCTTGGTTTTCTCCATGATTTACATCATTCTCATTATTGATAGAACTAGTTTTCTTGGTTCCAGATTCATTTTTCTGAAGCAGCATATTGCCTTCACTAAAAGTCAGGTTTTATTTTGGCTTCATCTCTTGATTCTAATGTCTTAAAGTTATACTTCCAAGGATATCGATAGATCAATCCTCATCTTTGATTTTGCATTGAATGCAATATTTTAAATTGAGTTGTATACTTTATATTTCATTTTTTTTTTTTCCAGCCTTTTGCTGTAGGTATTGAATCATATGCCGTGCATCGTGATGATACTGATCTTACTCTGATATATTGTTTAATTATGCTAAAATCAAGTGTTATTGAGCTATATATTTCACCTATTTACAGTTTCTAATCAATTTTGTATTTACGAATAACTGTCCGAATTATTTGATGTATTGCTTACGCATGCAAGTACGTAACATCATTTTTCGAAAACCATCTACAAAAGCATGTCATAAAATTTAAATACAAGTTAATTGAGTAACTGAAAAATAATGATTCTTCTAAGCTATCCTATAGTACTCAAACCAAATAATACAACCTGTAGCATTACTTGCAAAGTCCAAAATCCTATTTTTTTCAATCTTTGAACCCTTAATTCTTCGTCGATTGCATAGTTTTCAAACTCTAGATACATCTGTTTTGATACATCATCCATCAAAAAACAATCATATGAAGTCCAAGAGCCATTAAAATCAGACATTATCTTCTTGAGTCTAAACAGAATTTCCATATACGTTTGTCTGGAATTTATATAGCCTATAATTGGACGAATAAATGCATAGTTTATATATGAAAGATCATTATTAGCGGGAAGCTTTGCCTTTACTCCATTGAATTTGATCTTTGTGTCAAAGTATACATGATCTGCATCTGTATAGTAGCGATGATATTCCTTTTCATACTCGGGTCTTTCCCATAATGGCAAACCATTATCAGTTGATTTACTATCAATAATAGAATCTGTATTTTTATTTGACTTTGAACCCTTATCGAAGATATCTTGGATTACATTGACATAAAAGCTCTGCAAATTCTCGTAATGTTTAATTTCAGGAATTTGGTAGCAGGATGAAATATCAACATTACCTTTGACTATCCAACCAAATGGGCCTGTCACGCCACTATTGAGATGGTCAACATTTAATCCATCAATTCTGAATCTAGACACAGATCTGTTTGGATTGTCTTTCAAAAAATATATTTCTTCACCATTATCTGAGTTATCTGTAACCATTGCGGCTGAGCTTGCACTATTACTGTTGTTGTTATTATTCTTGTAATAAACCTTATTTATTGTAAAAAGTGAGTTATCATAAGACCCGTTGATATTTTCTGCATTGAGAAAATCAATGAACAACCAATTTTGTCTCAATTTCTTTAACTGACAATTATAGATACTTATGTTGATAGGTCTAAAATTATTTGGGTTCAATAAAGTCACAAAAAGATCCTCCATTTTGAAATTTTCGACGTTAAGATCACTATTGGTTGGAAAATTTAGATAATTTCTAACATCATCATGATCCATGTCCCAAAAGATATGAGTTCTATCCACGATTCCACGAATTTTTTTTAATTCAACGTCCTTAAGAATACCTTTCCCATTGAGCCATTTGGTAAATGATATGGATAAATTCATTTCGTCAATAGTAATATCATATTGTGTGTAATTTCCGTCATCAAGATATTCATTTTGATCGGACTGAGCAGTTGATTCACGTTCCTCTTCTTGTTCTTCCAAACGAAACTGATTATGAATCACTTCTTCTAGATTTCCTTTCTTAAAATTATCTGAAAATGAAAAAGAATCATCATTATTTCTGTCTGTCATTTCCTTTTCAAGTTGATTATACTTTCTCTTTGGTCTTCTGGAAATAAAGCATTTTTTGAAATACAACTTGTTCCAGCCAGGCAATATTGTAGCTTCTTCAAAAACTACGGTGAACATTGTGTTTCTTGTGATGTAACTGCCCAATTTCTTCGCAATGAATTCCTTTATTTGTTTCGAATACACGAAATCAAGCACTGCTAACACGATACCTATGGAAATGAGGATTTTGGCTGATCTTCCAAAAAAATTGGGAAGAGTAGTGAATCTTTTGCGATAATCTGTGGATTGCAGATGGTCGCTAGATTTTGTGTATTCGGCACGCTGGTATATTTGTGGTCTTTCAGAATTATTGTTTGACTTCCCAAGATGTACTGGCTTGACAGTGTCCTCAATCGCTGGGAATCGTGCGTAACTGAGTGTGGAAAAGCTTCGATTTTTGGATATTATTCTACTGGTGGTGGTCCAATTACTGAACAGTGAAAAAAAAAACCGTTGATTTAGGCAGGAGACTTTGCTGAGACTGTACTTGGCTATAGAATTGCGGTGGGGTACCCGCTGTGGGCTTGAAACTATATTTTTGGACCCCTTGATTACAATATGCCTATTTTGAATCATAAGCGACGCTGGTCTAGCAAGGTAATTCGTTATGGATGGCGTCCCAACAAGCCTTCTGTGCATCGCTAACGTGTTCAACAAGCCGTGTGTTGCAGATGTTCTTGCGAACATGATGGAAGCAGAATAAATATCGTATGGCTGGGTTTCTGTCAATCTAGTAACTTCTTCTGTCTAGCCATACATAGCAGATACGTTTTGAAAATTCGCACTTTCTATTAGATTTCCTCTAGAGGAGGCAAATATGAGAAAATATATATGCTGATTGCTTGGGGAATCATGGGATTGTGGTTAACGACTTCTCAGAAATGAGGATGTGTGTATCTGAGAATATTATGGGGGTTGGAGATAAATCAATTCGAGGTTCGGGTTTTGAACAATGAGTTGTTTGTATTTACGGGTTTTTGTGTTTTAGGAGTTTTTGATGTTCGAGTTCTTTGCTTGTTTGGATTAACAACAAATGTTAATTAATGTAAAGGTTATTCTGGCTTAAGTTTCTACCTTATTTTGGTTTTCTGTTGTTTTGTTTTTGACTGTTATAATAAGGTGGTGTTTAGTTTTATGGGTGTCTGGGTTGACGACTGTCAGGTTTTGAGATTTCAAATTGCAAAAGCACCCTTGCTATCCAAAATACTCACCCCCGGTTCTGCCTAACCGGGGAAGCCATGTTTTACTTTGCTCTTGGTCCCCACAAAAATAAAAAGCATGCATCTATTTGCTCAATCTTCCGGCTACAAGAATAAATTTTGTAAGTAGCCACAGCCAATTCCAGAAAATTTTGCAGAAGTCAAACACAGTTATAGGTATGTAGCTAAAATATACAAGATTTTAGGCAGCGTATTCATTCATTGGCCCAACAGTACCATCGTTAATCCTCTTTAAGCCTTGTGAGTTGCCCCAGGATAACTCATTCATACCCATACACCAGTCAAAACAATTGTGTTCGTTTGGATTCTTTTTTTTTGGAAACCGTGAACCCTTGATTGATCTCTTTTTCTGACGTATCAGTTTGTCCAGTAGCAACAAAAACAGCGCCTATCCGACACCACTTTCCCCTTGATTGGCCCTTGTTTGTTTGTTTTCGCGATTGTTCTACAAGTACAATCAAAAGCAGATCCTTTTTTTTTTGACCTCCCACATACCGTGAACTTCCGGCTACTTCTCTCCGAACAGCAATGTCCTCTGAAAGAAAGCATTCCGTGGCAGACATGTTATCTGTTCCACCAGATATCAGAGTAACCCTGGAAGTTGAGGACGCAATCATTATCGACGACAGCAGTGTCGGAGGCTCTCCTTCTGCCAGCTCTCCTTATTCAAACTATGCTGGTGCAAACGTTTCCACCACCAGATGGCAAGATATCAAGTTGATTGATTTGGTTGAGAAAAACAAACTCATCTCTATCAATGGTGATATATCCGTTGAAGAGGCCTTTAACACACTTGTGAAGCATAACCTCACCTCAATCCCTGTTGAAGAATACCCTCATGACTTGAATTGCACAACCTTTGACTATGAGGATTTGAACACATATTTGTTGCTTGTATTACATAAAATTCATTTTGACTTGACTAAGGTTCAGTTTGACCCACATTTCAAACTTCCTCTTCCCGCCGAACAGTTGTTGAACAACATCATCAATCAATCATCAACCTCCGCGCCCCAACCATCAACTCCTGTTAAATTTTTATCCCAACTCACCAGTAAGAACCCTTTCATCAAACTCAATGAGCAGACGACTACCCTTGATAAGGTAGTGGAAATTCTTGGTTCTGGTGTTCATAGAATAGCCATTGTCAATGAAGAACAGACTAGAATAACAGGTATTTTGTCTCAAAGAAGATTGATTAGATATATGTGGCACAATGCCAGAAAATTCCCTGGACAATGGCAAAAACTCATTCATACCCCATTATCTCAACTTAACATTGGTTCTACTGGCAATATAATCTCTGTTTTTGGTGATCAGCCTCTTATTGATGCTCTTCTTCTCATGCATGGAGATCAAATCTCCTCCGTGGCCGTTATTGACAAACATAGAAATCTTTTAGGTAATATATCCATCATTGATATTAAGCATGTTACTAAGTCTTCCCAATCTCATCTTCTTCAAAAATCATGCTTGAACTTTGTTTCAATCATTCTCAATTCTCGCGGTCTTGAAAATGGCCAAGATTCTTACCCTATTTTCCATGTTCATCCAACCACTTCCCTCGCTAGAACTTTAGCCAAACTTGTAGCAACCTCTTCTCATAGATTATGGATTGTCAGTAATAGAAAAAATAGTTCTTCTGCAGTTCCAGCATCAGGTACCTCTTCCGCATCCAATAATATTTCTTCTGATGATGATACAGCAAGTATAAATAGCGGTTCTTCTGGAAGTACCCTTTCACCTGCTGTACCTGGTACTCCTCCTTCATTATCTGCTTCTTCACCTACAACAATAAATACTCCAATAACTCCATCATCTACTAACGTGGCCGGAAGTATCGATGCTGCCGGGGGCATAGGAAAATTGATTGGTGTCGTCTCCTTGACTGATATTTTAGGTATGCTTGCCAGACAGTCTGTTCCCGATATAGATCCACATAGTGCCCGCAAGATGAGAAGAAGAAGTAATTCGAGCAGCTCTAGAAGCGGTCCATCTTCAGGTTCTGCAAGATAATAACAATCAAAAAGAATTGAAAAAATTGCACACAAGTTTCTATAGATAAATTTACCATCAGGCTGTAAACACGAAATACTAAAATCAGGTTATATCATACGGCAGCTTAGATTTTAAGCATATATAATGTATATTGTATAGTTGACATGCAACTAATAAATAGTAAATATAATTTTTGCGTCACAAAAAATTGATATTATCATTGGTATTGTTTTGCTATTTGCAATCAATCGTATGTAGTATTTAGATATGCAGTATTATTTAATGTACAAAGTTACAGGATCTTGATGATGTTATTATCTAGTTTTGAGCTCTATTATTATTCTCATGTATCTCATCTTGCTATTCTCCTATGTTCTTTGCTTTTTTTTAACGGTTTGTTTTTTTTCACCTTTCTTCTCATATTTGACGTCAAATGACGTCTTTCCGCAAACGTAATGACTGCTTGAAAAAAAAAATAGCAAAGATATTATTTTTCACATTTTTGATTACTTTATATACTGAATAGTTTTTCCAAACCGTTGAATAATTTTACCAAATATTGAAGTTTCAATTCATTTTTCATAGGACTACTCTAAGCATAACATAAAATTTAACTCAAAATGTCTATATTGAAACCATTGACAGGCCTGTTGGCAGCTCTTTTGGTATTGAAAACCTCATCGTACTTTTTATCCGATACAGACTCCTCAGCACCAGCTAGTAAGAACATTGACTCGAAGAATCACGATAAAAGATCAGGCTATGAAAGACTAAAAACGAAATACAGAAAGGTCCCAAAGTACCCGATCATTTTATGCCATGGACTTTCGGGATTTGATAAATTATCCCTAATGAATTTTGAAGTTCATAAGCAGGGAGATACAGACATGGATATGTTTGAAAAATTGAATGATGATGATTCGGGGTTCCAGCTTAATTATTGGAACGGTATTCTGCATACCTTGATGGACTACGGTTGTTCGAATGTTTTCATTGCAAAAGTTCCTCCGATGGGTAAAATCGAGGAACGAGCAAAAGTATTGCATCAATACATCAATGAGAAAGTATCGCAGAAATTCAAAAATGAATCATGGTATAAGAACGGGGAAAAATTAAAAATAAATTTAGTAGGTCATTCGATGGGAGGATTAGATTGTAGATACTTGATTTCGAAAATAGATGACCTGGAAAAGAAGTACGAGGTTGTAAGTTTGACGACAATTTCTTCACCTCATCAGGGCAGTGAAGTTGCTGATTATCTTATGGAACTTCTAACACCACTATTCCTGAAGGTAGATTGTAATGAGACTAGTAACTCGTCCGATAGTTTTGTGTACTTGAAAAATGGTTCACTTTACCTAAATCCATGCATAGTTCCTCCTTCAATTCCGCAGTTGACCACAAAATATATTCAGCAGACATTTAACAAGGAGGTCAAAAATGATCCTAAGGTTCAATATTTTAGCTATGGAGCTAGATTCAATCCAAAGTTCTTGGATATTTTTTATCTCCCATATGAAATTATTAAGATGAGAACTAAGCCTACCTTTCAACACGTAAAAACGTCACTTCTTACAAACTTATCCTTGGCAAATCCTGCTATCAATGAGGTAGCAGAAGTTGATCTGAATGATAACGATGGTTTGATAACTGTCAAATCTGCTCAATGGGGAACATATTTAGGAACTTTAGAAAATGTAGATCACTTAGACGTCATAAATTGGACAAATCCTTTGAAAAGATTATACAATGACACAGTTGCTATCAGAAAAGGAGAAGAGTCTCGTAATTTTAGCGCTACCGATTTTTACCTTCATATAGCTGATGATTTAGCCCGGCATGGATTTTAATCAGCTGATGCGCATTACACAGTTCCAATAAGAATACAAAATCATTCATCACACACTCATTATTTTCATGATAAAATGATCTGCATTTTTCTTTTCTTCCTAGTAAACTAAGGGGTTCACCAGACTGAACAAAATATAGACTTACTCAGGTGTTCAACTTTGATTATTTCCAAATTTGGCATAGTCTGCCCAGTTACCATCATTTTCATTATTTCTACTGTTCAAAATCACAAAATTCACCCAATCTTTTTGAAATCCTATAGAAGACATTTGGTTCTATGAAATTACTATTGTCGCTTCTCTTTTTTTTATATACAATTATATTATTCTATTCTGTTTTTCAGTTCATTATGTCGAAATTTTATTTTTCGATATTTTTAATTTTCAAATATTTCATGAAAAAAAATTAGACAAAAAAAAAGAAAATATACACAATATACATATGCACACACATACATGAAATCATAAAAAATGTCAGATCAAGAATCTATTCATGGGGTTTAATATCTGAAAAACAAAATACCACTAACATTGACTGTATTTGACAAGTATAAGTTTGTAAACTAGTAGAACAGACAAAATGCATTTGCTTAATAGAGTAAAGGAACCTAAAATGAAGTACAAAAGTTGTCTTTATTATTCTAATTGGTGTATCTATGATGATATTGAAGCACCATTTAAAATTCCATTCAATGATATTACACATTTATGTTACGCCTTCTTAATAGTTGATCCGAAGACAGGAGAAGTGAAGTTGAGTGATCCATATTCGGATTTAGAAATAGAATTCGGAGACTACAAGGGCCATTTCCAGTATCTCTATAAAATGAAACAAAAACACAGACATGTTAAAACATTGATGTCTATCGGCGGTTGGTCTGACAGATTGAACTTCAAATCGGGAATTGATAGTGAAAAAAAGATAGAAAGGTTTACTGATTCCGCTGTTCAAATATTGATGAAATACGGATTTGATGGAATCGATCTTGATTATGAATATCCTGAAGATAGGTTTGAATTTATTAATCTACTAAGAGTGGTTCAGATATTGAAATATAAGTTAAACAAGATAAATACAAGTTTCATTATTACCGCTGCGATTCCTGCTACCGAGGAGTATCTACAAAATTTTGATTTGATTACTCTATACAAATATTTGGATTTTTTCAATCTTATGACATACGATTTTTCTGGTTCTTGGAGCAAAAGAGTAGCTTTACATTCTAATTTATTGGACTACAAGGACTGTGATTGGTCTGTGGCAAAAACAGTTCTGGCTCTCCATAAAATCAATAAAGATATCAAATCCAAATGTTTGCTCGGAATTCCTCTTTATGGGAAACTATTTACAAACTCGCTTAATCTAGGAGACAAATTTTCTAAGGTATCTGATATCAACTATAAGAAAATCTTCGATAAGTATATAAAAAATGATCCTGCTCTAAATATCAACTGCGATCATGGCGCGTGCTTTATAACTGACCGAAAAGACAAATGTGTTATTGTTTTTGATAACAAAGCTTCAGTGGAAAGAAAATTAAATTATGTCAAATCACTAGGTTTGGCAGGAGTAATGTTTTGGGAGTCAAGTGGAGACTCCCAAGAATCATCATTGATAGCTCAAGACAAGTTACCATTGAATAAACAAGATCTTAATGTCTTAGAGTATTCAAATCTATGTTTTTAGTTAAAGTGTTTTCAATTAGGGTGTGCTCGTCCTAGTATAAAATTAGTCATTTAGAGTTGATTGAGTAGCTCTAAATAGAACATGTTTGCCTATTTCCAAAATGTTCAATTTTTGCGCATGCATTTTTTTCCTGTTCAGTAATATTGCTTCATACCTCTTAATTCAACATATTCATATGTATAAGTGTAAATATCTTGTAAGACTCGATGCCTATATCAGCCATTCCAGCGGTCTTTTACATACTGATTTTTTTACTCAAAAATCAATTACAAGGAAATTCAACCCAGGAAATTTAAAAATCTTCTATCTCATATTTTAGTTCACCCTTATAGTTTCTTGCAGAGATCGAGAGCAGCTGAAAATCATATACAACGGAAATTTCCAATGTCAGTGACTAATCAAAAAGACATTGTCAATGGAGATAAAAAAAAAACGAAAGCCAAAAAGAATATCGAGCAACTCAATGAGATTACCAATGATGATATTCAAACATCACAATTGCCCGATAAGGAACAAAAACCGCTCATATCACCACAGACCTCAAAGCCTATTGTCAAAGAATATATAAGGCCAATTGATGTGGATTCATTGTTCCCACCGCTAATAGCAAAATCCCTAGAACGAATTCTTTTGGATATTACTTATATGCCCCATTTACAACTGGATTTGGATATTAATAAGTTAAACTCCATAGAGTATTCGAAGAAATTAGCGATTATAGATTCAATATATAAATATAATATAGTATCGCCTAAATCCAAAAAAATAGATGAAAGATATCGACAATTAAGCTATGTTTTGCATAGAGATATCGATAACAAAATTTATCATTTGAATCTTAGAATAAAACATGATTCAGAAAACATAGTTCATACAGATAGTGAAAAAATATCTCCTTATTATTACTTGCCTTCCTCTCAACTATCGCCAAAAGATACTGAATTTTTTTATCCAGAAACAACTAATTCGGGATTTGTTGTCAAAAACTTACAACCTATCTCAAGAGGAACATTCATATCATTCAAACACCAAACCATTCTTGGGATCGATATAATTCCTTGCCAATTGTCTGATATCGCAATTAATAAACTTTTCAATTCCAATGACAAATCCTTGTTGAAACCTTTTATCAAATGGATAAATAATTTAGATCAACAAAAAATACTTAATAGAATTACAAAATCGTTTGACCATAATAAATCTCTAAAAAAATTCTTACAAGAAGATATCTTTGTACTGAAATTGAATGGTAAACCTAACTTAGAACCGCCAAAAAAAGACTGGTTCAAAGATGAAATAATATGGATCAGTCAGATTAAATCAGAATTGGCTGTTTTGAACTCAGAAAAATCAGACATATGTTTGGAAACAAGTAACTCGATATTTGAGGAGCTATATGAAGAACTCAATGAAGTTGTTACTGATGGAAAATTAACGGATGATTTGATTTCGTCTGATCAGAACTTTAATTATGTTAATCTTTGCTCATTCAAATCATATTCTTTTGAGAAGGTGGAAGCATTTTACAAATTGTTGTCGAGTTTGGAAACTGATCGAAATTTGAGGTTAGTGTATGCTGATAATTTGAAATCTTTATTTAATGATTATTATTACTTTGATTTGAATGAAAATGATCAAAAAGAAGTTTTGGATGTACATGGCGTTGCATATTTGGAAGAACAACTCAAAAAAACAGGGTTCAGATTCAGCGGTGATATAGATCAGATAGAAGCTCCCTTGATGGTAAGGAGGCTTGAAAGTTTAATTAGGGAATACGATTTTCTTCCTTTGTTGAAATGCAGTATTTGCGAAAAAATTTGCACGATGTTGACTCTAAAAAGCCTCTCTGATGAGATTTTTAACTTCGATGAAATTGTTGATCCTTTAATTTTCGAATTTGCTCTGTTACCAACATCCTTAGAATTATATGATCAGAAATTCCGAGAATTTTTGGATGTTAGTTATGTAAGCCAATCAAGAATTGAATATGAATTTGATGTGAGTTTCGAGCAAATAGTTTTATTGCCTGATAGTTATATCTCTGATCTTATAGCTGCAGAAAGTCTATGCACTAATCAAGTAACAAATGAGAAAATGTTAAGAACTATAGGAACAAAAAAGTTTTCAGTTAAACTACTAGACAGTTTTTCTGATGAGAAAGGAGATTTTTGGTTTAAAAGCAGCCATGAAAAGTTGAAAAGCTTTTTGTTACTGACTCAAGAGAATATCGGGAACAACTGTATTCTTTTTCTTCACAAGTTTCAAGAAACCATTTTAGACACATTTAAAAAGTATACTGAATATAATTCTGAAGATCTAATATTTGTATTCACCCTATACGAAATTTTCAGATCATTCAGATATATAATATTAGAACTTTGTCACGAATTCGAACAAATTGAGAATATAAATTCGATTCAAAGATTCAATTGCAAAGTATTAAAAACTTATTTAAAAGCAGGTGAAATTTTGAGTCCAGTGAATATTAAAAATCCTGTGGGACTAATCAATATAGGAAACACTTGTTATTTGAATTCTCTTCTTCAATTTTATTTTAGTGTCAAGCCTTTTAGAGATATTGTACTAGCGTTTGATAAAAGCGTTCCGATATTAGATGAGTCTTGTACGGATGATGAAACGGATATGCGGTTTTCACTGCGAAGAATTGGTGGATCATTAGTCACAAGAAAGCAAATTGAGAAAGGATATCAGTTAACTTTAAGATTAAAAATGCTCTTCAATCGAATGATTCATGAATATTCGAATGAGATAAGTCCAAGCAAGCAGTTAGCTTTTTTGGCATTTCATGTGGGCGACTTGAATTTTAGGTATGATGAGCACAATAGCGGTAAATGTAAGGTTGGAGATATCACATTCACTGATTCTGACTTGTTTGCTTTAACTTCTGAAAGAGATGTTAATGAATGCATTTTGAATATTTTGAACTTGGTTTCTGCATCTTTGGATCCAAAGTCTTTGGACTCTATGTGTGAGCAGCTAGATATAATAAAAGACATATTCTATATCAAAGTGAAACAAGAAACGAAATTGCTTGATTCCGAAAGCGTTATCACAAATTTTGAGTATAATTCTTTTATTTCTCTTCCAATTAAAGAGTTTGATCGCGGATTAGTTGACTCTTTGGATGACTATTTTGAGGAAGAGCTTATTGAAAATTCCACAATTAAAACGCTAGAGATTGTAGAGCTTCCAAAGATTTTACTGATTCACATTCAAAGAGCAGAGTTTCAAAATGGTAGAATTATTAAGACTTTGCGGCCATTACCTTTTCCGGATCATATATATTTAGATAAATATATGTTGGATAAAGATAAAAATGAAGATAAAGAGCAGAAGATTAAAATAGGAAAGGAGTGGAAAACGAAGCTCGTTGAATTGAAAAAAATAGTTAAAGAGACGAAATTGAATGAGATAATTTTTGAAAGAAATATAAATAACTCACTAGATTATTTGAAAAAGTTGGAAAAATTGGGACTTCAAATATCAGATCAGATAGATAACCTCGAAAAAGTAAAGTTTGAATATTCCAATAAAATTGTACAATGTGAAGCCGAAATTCTAAAGCTACAAAGTTTGATCGATTCTAATTTTGACGGAGATATTTACAAGCAACATAAATACAGTTTGGCTGCTATATTCATCCATCAAGGAACTCTTGCATCTACTGGACACTATTGGGTATATATCAAGGATCCACAAAATTCTTTATATCGCAAATATAATGATGACAAGGTTTCCGTGGTTGATGAGCAAGAAATATTGGGACTAATGAATAATAAAGAAAATAAACAAGAAACTCCTTACTTGTTGGCATATGTTAAAGATGATATATTTGGTGAATGTGTTCTGCCGTTATTGAGAGAAATTGATGTTTGAATTCTAGTAAATCTCTTTATATATATATATATATATATATATATATCAAATTTATTTCATTTAGTTTAGCTAAACTTCCCCATTTCGATCAATATACATCAGGCTGACCGATGACATTGGAAGCGCACTTTATTTAATGGTTGATGCATATGAGATACAGCCAGAAAAAAGAAAATTGATCACTAACAATACTTCTTGTCGCTTCCTTTCTTTCACCTGATCTTATGAAAAATTCAAATTCTCCGTATTTAAAACATCTTTCATAATTTGAGTCCAACAGTTAGAATTCACCGTATAATACTGAGATCGCTGGTTAAGAAAGAGTTCTGATTTTATCAGAGGTGGATTTGTCTTGTATATACGATGGAAAACCTAAGAGATGAACTATCTACACAAAATTTAAAGGCTTGGAAGCAAGTCATTCCATTTGAAAACAGCGATAAAGATATTAAGTTATCGAGTGATGAAATATTCAGCGAAAGTTTTGATGATTTAACTGCTTATGATGTAAAGCAACAAGGTTATGACAACTCTCTAAAAAGAAATAATGCCTTCATCAAAAAAATGAAAATTCCAATCACAACGACAAATGTAGATTCGATTTTAAAGGATATTTCTGAATTATCTCTTGAAAAGTACTTGTCTGAAATTATCAATAACTATTTAGAAACATTACAAAATTTAAAAAGTTCTAAAGATACGATTTCTAACGTTCGAGTCATTTCTGCTTTACATCAACGGTTTACGGTCAAGTTCACACATCATGTTCAATTTTTCCTTTTAAATCAGATAGATAAAATTGAGTTAGACATGGATTTGAATGGATCGATCTCCAAAAGTGCCGGTTTAAATTTTGATTATTCACAGTTCTTCAGTCCTGAATATATTCTAAGGTCTGCAAAAGTCAAGACATTTCTAAAATTATATGTTGAATGTTATTTGGTCGGGTTATTTGACGTTATTGATC
This sequence comes from Saccharomycopsis fermentans, assembly GCA_002564245.1. NCBI lineage: Eukaryota > Fungi > Ascomycota > Saccharomycetes > Ascoideales > Saccharomycopsidaceae > Saccharomycopsis > Saccharomycopsis fermentans. The sequence continues at coordinate 758,236 of JNFW01000005.1, read as the reverse complement.
TTGAAACACAGAGTGAACTTCCGAGCTTCATTTCCAATATCAATTTTCATTACAAAAAATATAAAAGTTTTTCGGAGGCTGATTTGATAACGCTCGAAATAATCAAACTATTAACACATTCTAATGATGTTATTATGCTAAACTCATCAGTAATTCTAAATTTCCTCAATGAATATGGTAAAGTTTTTTCCAACAAAAACTTGGTACCTGAACATCTCACGATAATGTTCGAAACTATTATGAGCAAACTCAATAAAACTGTATCGTCTTTATTGAGAGTTTTGAGAAAAAAATTAAAGAAAATCAAACTGGAAATTCTGACAATAAACATAAGAAAAGGCGTGAACAATGTGATAAATGAAGAAAATAAAGAGTCCTGTATCACTCTTCTTAATAATTTTCTTGCAATTCATCATTCTCTATGTGAATTATTTCATTTAGAAAGTATCAGCCTCACTGAAGATGTTGGGGACGATGAAATTGTATACACCAAAGATGATAAGACTGAAAGGCTTCTAATAGATGGTGTCGCGATATGGGACAATATCGAAGAATACGAATTTTACACAAATATTGAAGACATTACTGATTATATTTCTGATTCTTGCCAAAATTCTTTGGAGGAAGTAAAAAATGATACATCCGATCTACTTGCTTCTAAAGCTGACCAAATGTCAAATTTTATTGATAGTTTATATGAATGTAAAACTTCAGAGAGCTTATTAGAAATTAGTGTGAAATTTTGGAATTTGAAGTTAATGAATAAAGCTAGCCATAATAGGCTTCTCGTTATATTTACAAGTGCAAAAAATTCTAGTAAGTTCAAATACTTTGGAAGATTTCTTGCTTTGAATAAAAAGTTACTTGCAGATTTCCTTGAAGATCTTTTGACGAGGCTAAAAAACTCTATAGCTTTCATGGTACTGAAAAATTCATCAGCTGATAGAAAAATTTTGAACACAAATATGAAAAGCTTTTATTTTTTTCTTGAATTGATAAAATTCAACTTGATTCCTACTCATCAAGTGTTCTTTGTATTAAGAAAGTTAATAATAACTATAAAGCCCAGAAAATTAAACGTTGAACTTATCAATATTTTTTTTGAAAAAGTTGGAAGGTTTTTATACTATTGTTGTGGCTCTGAATCAAAGTCTCTAATGGATGAAATGATGAAATTACTCGAAGGTAAGGCTAATGATAAAAAAATGAGTACAGATGAAATACTTATCATCAAATACTTCCACGACATCATTCACACTCCCATCCAATCATTTTATTCTTACACTTTCATAAATGAAGATGATTCCGTTATTTCACTATTGAATCCTCAGCAATTGTTTATTAAAAAATTATTAACTGAGGACTTGACCCCTAACAATTGGCACCATATCATTTTTTGCATTCTCCAATTAAATATCATGCATACTGACAACTTTTTCTTTTTGATTTCTGTTTTCACGAAACCTGAAATGTTAAAGTTCGAAAATATAGAAATTCTCGCTAAAATGTTAGTTGTTATTAGAAAAGTATCTTCAAAAAGTCTTTTCATCTACGTCGTCGATTTTTTATTAGAATATTTAGATTCTAGTATCGAATCTATCGATTTTCAGCTTAATAGAAAAAGAGTTACTAGAACGCGTTATCTTGCAGAAATTATTTGTTTAATTACTAACGACCCTGTATCGAATGAAATCAGTGGTCAGAAAAAACAAAAAACATATGAAAAATTATATTTCCCTTATGAATCAATTTCCTACCTTTACAAATCTCTTGTTTTATTGAAGGACAAGCTTGACATTTTACCAATGAATCCCGCTGATTTTAATGCTGACATATATGAAATAGAGTTGCGACTTCTTCTCCAGGAATTTGTTCTGTATATTGAAGATACTAAGAATTCAGATATGGAAAATTGTTGCATACAAGATCTGAAAGAAGATAACAAACTGTATGTGTATAAAGCTTTGAAAAAAAAAATCAAGGATCTCGATGAGCAGAATCAATTTGACGTTTTCGGTTCAGAGAATTTATGTGATTATGATGATATCAAAATAATAGGGGAATTTTTAGACAGGCTAATAAAGTTATGCGATTCATTACAGATAGAAACTAAATTCTTGTGTTCTTACAAGCAGGATTTCGAATTTATATACCCATTGCTGGAATGGGATAGACCATCAGAAAAGTGTGTCGATCTGTCTTGTGTACAAGATTCTAAAGAGGTTTCAAAAAAGAGTGAGGATATCTTTAAAAAATTGAAGAAGCTGAAAGAATCTAAAAAAAATATGTCAGAAAACATTCAGTTCCCCAAATCATCTAAAAATTTGTTGAGCGTTTTCTTTAAAATGGGATTCTTTTTAATTGGACACGGATACCCTTCTCTAAGGTTTGACATACCAAATCTTCCGCCCCCAGGGTTTTATAATATGTTAGACCCTCCTGATGACTTTCGACGTATTGATTTATTATTGACTTTACTCGAAACTACTCTTTCCCATGGATTTTTCTTTCAGACTTTTTCCATAAATTCTGGATCTCACAAATATAATGGTATCATAAATAATTCAGAATGGAAAACTTACAGGAAACGCTATCTTTTGTTAATTACCTGCTTAAACTACTACATCGAAACAAAGCAGAGGCCATTTCCTCCAGAAATAACGTTTAAAGCAAACAATTTTTACAGAATGATGGAAAAGTGCGGATTCTATCACTATTCAAATGATATTCGTTATATTTTGAAAAATCAGTTCAAATATGAATTGGGTGAGACATTTGATGAACAAAAGGAACCAGATATAGATCAGGAAATCCAAAATCAATTGGAAAAAGATCTTCAAGATGAACTTGAAAAAGAATTTGATATTGTTTTGCAAAGTATGACTCATGAAGAAACCCTCAATGACAATAATGCTTTTGAAGGCGTAAATACCATGGCTTCCGATTCTAAAATCAATGTTTTGCTAGATTCCAAACTTAGTAGGGAATCTTTGAATATTGACTTGGGAATGGCTGATTTTAAATTGGTGAGTAGAAACAGGGAGAAGGATCAATTGAATATAAAGCCTATATCTGTCTCATTAGACAATGATTTTTTCAGTAGTAAAGTAGAAGAACTAAACAGAAAGCTTGAAGAAGAAGATATTTTGAGGAAAAAAACTATTCAAAGCTTGTTAGAGTGACTTTCTTTTCTGGAGCAAAAAGTTGTTTACAGCTAATTGTTTGAGATGATTTCGAAAGCCTCGGTTCACAAATCTTGTTGTATATTATAATGTACCGTAAATCCGGTTCTATTTATGTTCAGTCACAACAGGTTCATATGGACCTCCCAATGCGTTATATCTTGTGTATTTCAAGTCTTTGAGTAATCTCTGCATTCGATTCACCTAACTATCAAGATTTTTTTGTTTTTTTTTTTTTTTTTTTTTTTTTTTTTTTTTTCAAAATAGGATTTCAATAACTATGATTTAAACTGTTGACATATTCATACGTAACTTTAACGATAGACTCCAAAAACTCACTTAGGCTGCTTTGTATAGAAAGTAGAGATTCTAATTAGCTCATTCCATAAGGAAATTTAAATCTGTTGAGAAAAATGGTAAGAATTGTTTTCAATTTCGATTCCACTTTCAGTTATCTAATTTGGATCAAATATTAATAGGAGGGAGTCGAATAGTAGTTAAACTAACATTTTTTAATTTTAGGCCGACTCGCTAAGAAGTCAACAGCAGTATCAACTATTAAAGTCTAAACACATAGGTTTGGGAGACGCTACAAATACAACCAAAGAAGAATGGATATCAAACATTAAAAGAGATACGTTCGCCTCAATGGCATCGCATCTGCTGTTGTTGGAGTATTACAGTGTAGCAAGAGGAAAGCCACAGCAGTTGGCTAAAATGGAACTCATTGAGAAGATGGCAAAGCCATATGGGAATAAGGATGTTTCTGAAGTTTAAGACTAATTTTCAGATACACCCAATGCAATTAATTCCATTTGTATAGTATATATTATAGATCATTATTTTCATTTTATTTTCTTTCAGTGTTCTAGTTATTAGAATTTATTTTATTGTTTTATAAATAATAATATGAACATATTTCAGGTGCTCTGTAAGTGTTCCTCCAATTTATTTTGGAGCTTTAATTTACCTAAAGAAGATAACTTGAATATTGAAAAGATAGAAAATTAGTATGAGATCAAAAGACTGTTAATTTGGGGGGTGAAAAGAAATTTCATGAAAAAAATTGGAAAATCGAAAAATCGAAAAATCGAAAAAATGAAAAATGATGATTAACTGCACTTGATATATTTAAATTATAATCTACCTCTTGGAGTTGAAATATTTCACATTAGTTGGAATCATATAAGTAAAAACGAGAGATTGTGTTTTATTGTTGATTGACTCATAAATTAGCCTTTCACGCTCATTATGTGGCAATCGTTTCTCGGAGGCTCGCTCATAGCGGACAATAACAGCAGCAGTGGACTCATCAATAAAGGACCGAACAGCATAAGCAATAACGATATTTTGGATCAGACTGATTCGACCAGTGGTTTAAATGATATATCCCAGACAGCATCGCCACCAAATCTGAATGGAAATGTTAATGGGCCTAGTGGTAACATAAAGGGAGACGATGAGCCAAAGAGTGCTCTTGACTCCATTTGGGAGGAAGCCGTTACAAAAAATCCATATTTTGCCGCAGGTGGTGGGTTAATGTTACTCGGTACAGGTCTTGCTCTTCTTAGATCAGGAGCGAAGAATATTTCCTCCTTAATGTATAGACAATTATTGATTGATTTGGAAATTCCATCGAAGGACAAGTCTTATCTTTGGTTTTTGGAATGGATGGCTCAATATAAACATAGATCTCTGAGAAACTTAAGTGTGGAGACCGACTATCTCCAGCATGATAACGGTTCTGTAACAACAAAATTCAGCCTTGTACCAGGTCCTGGAAATCATATAATAAAGTATAATGGTGCATGGTTTTACATCAAAAGAGAAAGATCGAGTAAAATGGTGGATATGACCAATGGAACACCATTTGAAACTGTCAAATTGACGACATTGTATAGAGATAGAAATTTATTCTTTGATATGCTTGAAGAAGCCAAAAAATTAGCATTAAAATCACAGGAAGGGAAAACTGTCATTTTTACCAGTTGGGGACCTGAATGGAGACCTTTTGGTAAGCCACGTAAGAAGAGATTGTTGGATAGTGTAATTCTAGATGAGGACATTAAAGAAGGGATTGTGGAGGATGTTACCGATTTTTTGAAATCAGGAAATTGGTATTTTGAAAGAGGTATTCCATATAGAAGAGGTTATTTATTATATGGGCCTCCAGGTAGTGGTAAAACCAGTTTCATACAAGCTTTGGCTGGCTCATTGGATTATAATATTTGTATATTAAATTTGAGTGAAATGAATCTTACTGATGATAGATTAAACCATTTGATGAATAATATTCCCCAAAGGCTGATATTATTATTGGAAGATATAGATGCCGCCTTCACAAACAGAACCCAACTGAAAGAAAAGGGATTTCAGGGAAGTGGTGTAACATTTAGTGGTCTATTGAACGCAATTGATGGGGTTGCAAGTGCAGAAGAAATGATCACGTTTATGACTACAAATCATCCTGAAAAATTGGATCCTGCCATTTTGAGACCAGGTAGAGTTGATTATAAAGTCTTGATTGACAATGCGACAGATTTCCAAATTGGCAAGATGTTCAACAGATTTTACACAAACGAAGATGTCAAGTGCGAAAGATTCTTGAAAGAAGTCGAGAAGCTACAAACCAAGGTTAGTACTGCCCAGTTGCAGGGATTGTTTGTGCACAACAAAAATGATCCAGATGGGGCTATTAATATGGCGGGAACATTGAAGAACGGTAATTCGTATCAGCAGTTTTGAGTAGTATTGCTTCTGTAATTCTTGTGTTGGAGGAGTGCTTATTTGGATCTACCGTTTTGTGGCGGTGCTTCTTCTTGTAAATAGGTAATTGTAGACACGAATAACGGTTTTTGCACGATTCTGTTTTCCAGAAATGGTTATTCAAGTTTTGAAAAAGTTTCGATGGAAGAAAAGCGTTTGCGTGTTTTCTGAAACATTACGGCGAAAAATTGTTGGTGCTATGTATAAATATTCCAGTATTAACTTGTATATTAGATATAACTTTGCGTTAAATTTTGAATTTCCAAAATTGCTGTAGTGCTATATCGTAAACGACATACAGTGAAAAATGAGCTGGACTTTACAGTTTGAGAAGTATGAGAATCTAGAAAATAGAAAGAGCTTTTGTTTTGTATATTTGGATGAGATATTTCGGAGTTTTACTTATTAAAAAAAGTTATAAAATAGAAAATCACATGTTTGTTTCGATCCAGTAACACGTACTGACTCAATGTTACTTCTGAAACGATCATACTATACCTGGAACTCACTTAGGACTATATCAAGGTGAATCCAAAGGTACGTAGAGAATGATGAATATTAAATATTTGTATATGAATAAAAGGGAATTGACTTCTTATTCAAAGAACTGAAATAGGATAGAACAGATAGAAATAGAATAGACGGCACATGAATATACAACTTAATTATCTCTCTCGGATCAACTATGTCTGTTAACGTAGATAGTGATTCTGATAACGAGGAAGTCTCTCTGCTCAGTGAGCAAGAAAGATTGTCTCGAAAGTTTCAGACTATTTTTTTGCGAAATTTTCTCTGAGAAACGTATTTGATATGGATTTTTGGAAAAATCACCATTTTCAGTTCAAATTTACTAGTTTGCACAGCTCTTCAGTCTACAAATTTAATTTGGGGGAATATCACTTACAAGTTTTATGACACTCTCGTAATTCACAAACGCTACCATTCAAGCACAATCAACATAAAAACATCAAAAGAGAACCTGATCCTAGGAGCTCTACAAAACCTTCAAAACCTTCAAAACCAACAATGATTCGCAAGATTTGCAATTCGTGCCACTTGCATTTTCGGTATTCAGGATATCCATACCTATTGTGATTTTGTAACTACAGAACCCGTTGTTCGGGTGTTACTGTCTGGTGTACTAATGTATTAGAATCGTATGTCTGGGTTTTTAATGTACAGTGTTCGGATTGTTATATGTCTGGGTTTTATGTATTTGAATGTTAAGGTTTCTGGATTTATGTTTTAGAATGTATATATGTTTGGCTTTTTAAAATATTCAGATGTTTTATTTTTGGGGTTTAAAAGTGTTCTGATGTGCTTTTGTGCGGATTTCCAAGGTTACTGGTATGTAGCAAAATGAAATGCTGATGATCTGCTTACACTAAGAAAAACTACGAATGATCACCCTTGAAAGCATATCTGTTGTTTTTTACCTCTGTGTCTTTTTTTTTATCGTTTGAAGAAATTTTGGTTTCAAATTTTTTTTCGCAGCAACAACATATATATTTACAAAGATAGAAAGAAGTCAAAGCTAACTTGGTTGACCAGTCAGGTACACAGGGTTTTTCCAACTAAATAACACGATTCCAGCCAGACATCAATTTGCATTCTTTAAGTGTATTCAATTGAGTCGTTAGGAAGCAATATACAGTGTACCGATAATTTTACTATAGAACAGAATGTCCTGGCAAGGTATGTGTGTTTCTCGAGAGCCCTTTCTTGGGACAAGGTGTGCCTGGGGGCACACGCTCTGCGTGTCATCCCAGCCGCAGTGATCAGACATACTGGCAATTTGAGACCAGTTCGCTCGATTGAGAGCCCAACCAGTGGAGTTTTTTTATTTGTTTTTGGCTGAGAACCCAGTGGCATTGCCTGAATGATGGATCAAAAAGAGACGGATACAATTGTGCGCATCAACAATCTTAGTGCCACAAAAACATTCATGGTTCCCAGGACCCATGTCTCTGTTTATAATCGCGGGCTTTCCTCGTCAAGAAGATTTGTCAAGAATGTTAAATTTCTCTCGTCACTTTTGCCTCAAATAGTTTTCTCCATCTTGGTTCTCGATCAACTTCAAAACAAAGAACTGGCCTCCGTTTTGTTTCTTTATGTTATTCATATGTTCATATAGAACTGCTACTAACATGTCCTGTCTAGCATACACCGATAACTTATTGGCAACCGGAAAGGTCGATAAGGCAGCAATTTATTCTGCTGCAGGTGACTCAGTTTGGGCTGAATCCAACAGTTTAGGTCTCTACTCCACAGAAATCCAAGAGATAGCAAAGGGCTTCTCTGACCCAACAGGTTTACAAACTTCCGGTTTGCACATCAAAGGCGAAAAATATTTTTTAATCAAAGCTGATGAAAGAAGTATTTATGGTAAGCATGCAGAAGATGGTGTTGTCTGTGTTAAAACAAAACAAGCTATCCTCATTGGTCATTACACTAAAGGTATGCAACCTGGTGAAGCTACCAAAGTTGTCGAGCAATTAGCTGATTACTTGATCAGTGTAAATTACTAAGCAAATATTTGTTTGCACTGAATTTTTAGGGACAGAAATAAGTGAATTGATATTGCTGTTTGTTTCACCGATATTACAAACTAAAGTCTTCGTATTCTTCTATCTTTTCTATATCAAAATCTTTCAAAATATATTAATAATCTTACATACTTAAAAAACATAAAAATTAAAAGTTTAGTTCTTTCGTATATATCAACATTTGTGGTGATCACCCCTCAATGTTCAGCGAAGGAAGCTAAAAACAAGCAAATTATTGTGGGAACTCCTTGGCTACTCTGACTGCACATCCATATGGATGAATAATCACACTGTTCATATCCCATACTCCTGTTTTACAGTAAATATCTTGCTTCAAGAAATCCAAAACTTCCTCCTTGGTATCCGCAACGATGTTGAAAGAACTGCCAATAAAGTTTTCAGGTTTTCCAGTCTCCTCGTTGACTTTTTCAAAGATTCCACCTGCATTGGTAACTTTTCCAGAAGCGATACTCAGAGGAATCGCTGCCATATGCTCAGCTCTGACCTTCAATCTTGCACTGTTTGGTACATCATACACGATAGCAAGCCACTCAACCATTTTTCAATTAAATATTTAGTATTTCTAACTAAAGTTTCTCAATCTTTCGAGCAAAGAAAGTAAACTGTTCAATTGAGTAAATTTTATGAATTTTGCAAATGTTCAAATCATTAGAAAATGGACAAGTAGGAGAATAATTGAAATCTATTTAGATAATGAGTCAACTAGAAGAAGCTCTTAAAAAAAAGCGTGACAAAATTCTCAATTTTTAAAACAATGTACTGTTTTTCTACTGTTCAGATGTCTTTGTCTCTCATCCTAATTCTTATTTTTCAACATGAAGGAATTAGAAGAACGCTTCAGCATTATTGTTTACATCATATTTGAAGAGTAGGCGACTGAATAATGTCAAAATAGGTCTAATCAATTTACCCAATTCAAAATTAATACAGGATTTCAAAAGGTCTGTAAGGCATTGCGAAACAAATAACCCAGCAGCGTTTAATTATACGCAAAAATATAGCAATAATTCCAGTATGTCAGAATCAAAATACAAATACCATGTGGAGATTCAACAAATGATGTTTGTCTCGGGAGAGACACATGACCCTCCATTCGAAACTACTGCTTTAATTGAAGATATAGTGAGGGGGCAAGTGATAGAGATCCTTCTTCAAGCATCCAAAACAGCAGCATCTAGAAATAGTAAGCTGATACTTCCAGAAGATATGATTTTTCTTATAAGAAATGATAAGGCCAAAGTTAATCGCTTGAGAACATATCTTAGTTGGAAAGAAGTGCGAAAAAATGCGAAAGACCAGAGCGAAACCAATGTGGACTCAGGTGATTTCTTGGAGGAAGGAAATAATGGGAATGCCTCCGGAGCCGGTGGAAATGGAGGAGCTGCTAACTCAAACGATGCTGATTTGAACAAATCATCGTTAGCTAATAAACAGAAAAAAACTAAATTAAGATTACCTTGGGAGCTACCATTCATGTTCAGCGAACAGCCCTTAGAGAATGAAAACCTGGCAAATAATGAAGAAGCAGACGAGGATGAAGAAGAAAAAGAAGCTATGATGATTTCCATGAGAAGATTAAAGAATGCTGATGATAGAACAAGGAACATGACAAGAGAGGAATATGTGCACTTCTCGGAGTGCAGACAAGCTAGTTTTACGTTCAGAAGAAATAAAAGATTCAAAGAATGGTGTGGAACTTCATATCTAAGTGATTCGAAACCAAGTGATGATGTCATTGATATTTTAGGTTTCTTAACATTCGAAATGGTATGCTCCTTGACAGAAGCTGCTTTGAAAATTAAGCATGAAGAGCTCAAGCATAGCAATCATTCACAGAATAAAGGCAAGACAACTCTTTCCACCGATGCTAAAAATGATGAAGACAGCGATGACCCAAGCAACTCAAAAAAAAGAAAGCATAGATATTTATTCGACGGACCTGGTGAAGCAGTTAAGCCTTTACTGCCAGTACATATCAACGAAGCATATAGAAGATTGCAAAGGCAAGGATTCAAAAACAGACCTATTGTTAATTTTAGAGGATCGAAGTTTCGTTCGAAAGTGCAAATTATCTAATATCAAACAATGTTTACAAAATGAAAATTCAAAGTTGAAGAAAATGTTTGATTTATTATATATAAATATAATAAGATAGAAATTAAAGTAATTGAAAGAGAAATGGTTGAAAAGTAGAAGTCATAATCGTTAAATAAAAAATCAAATATCGTAAAACTGAGTCATTAAAAATCATTCGTAAAGTAGGATGTAATATCATAAATCATAGGTAATAAAGGAAATTGGAATGTTGAAGGTCTTTGAGAAAACTCCAGAGAATCAAGCGATGATGCAACCAACAATATCGACTCCATTAAAATTGTATTTGCTGCATGAAGTTCCGCTAGCACATTCGAAGGATACCCATTTGCCAAAATTACAATGTTGGATAGTTCCATTGTGACCACATTGCCAGCTGCCATCGGTACAAGATTCTTCAGTATCATCATTTTCTGAAGATACATCTGATACGGTTGTAGTTTCTGTTTCTTTTGCTGTGCTGCTCAAATCATAGACTGCTGTTAGTGTCATGCTTGCAGTTGGACTCTCTGTAACACTTAAAAAACTCATACCGTCCGTATTTGTAACAGAAATACTTTCAATGTCATAATAGATAGTCGTATAAGTAGTGATAATTTCTTCTTCAGTGATCGTGAATGTTTGAATTTCACCTAGCTGGACTGTAGTTGAAACATCATATGATACTGTGGTAATGGTAATTTCTATAGTGCCAGAAATATCTGTGGAAATCACTTGGCTTGTTGTTTCAACATTATCAGCTGAAATTGAATCAGTAGTAGTTGTGATCTCATTTGATACCAAAGAAGATGTCTCTAATCTGTCAGTTTCTTCCGAAATTTCAGCGGATGTAGTTTCAGAAGAAGTATTGTCCGATGTTATTTCTTTGTCCACACTTACATTTTCAGGGATACTAGAATCTTGAGAATCTGCTTCACCTGTTGCGCTGGTGGGTTGAAGGGTGATTGTTGTCTTTTCTAATGTCTCAGTAGAAACAAAGAAAGTTTCTGAATTTGTCTGTAATTCATTTGATAAATCTGTTGAAACTTGTGAGCTTGAGGAAACTATAACAGTAGAAGAAGTTGTCTCGGTTACCTTGGAACTTGATAAGGAAGAATTTATCGTAATAGAAGCGGATGATTCAGTAGTTTCATCCACACTGATATCACCAATGGCGGTCTCAGGTACATTAGATGATGATGTTTCTGAGGAATTAATTTCAAAAGTAGTAGAATCAGAAATCAAAGCAGTTAGGAAAGTACTTGAAGCAGTAGTTGATGTTAATTGTGCAGAAGTTGATGTCGATTGCGCAACAGTAGAAGTTGATTGTTTTGTAGCGGAAGATGATTTTGCAACAGTAGAAGTTGATTGTGTAGTAGCGGAAGATGATTTTGCAATGCTTGATGTTCCGGAACAGCTCTGAGATTCTAAGATTTCTTTGGCAGATTCTGCAAAATTTTTACCATTTTCAGTATTTGAGTATGCCTGAGATGCATCCCAAATAGAAATTCCACCAAAATTAGATCCACAAGAAATATCATCAACATATGTTTTTACGGTATCAGGAGAAGCATAACCGGATCCAGCAGCAGCTGAAGAGCCAGGAAGACCAACATATAGTTTTATATTTTTATTGTAAGAATCTTGTGCAGCCCAATTCACCCAGTCATTATAATTAAACTCAGAACCTAATTTGCAATAATTATTATAAAATTGAATAAATGCAAAATCAATATCTGAATTTATCATTGCTTCGTTCACACTTGCATCTGGAAGAACACATTGTGGAGCAGCAGAGACATAGTATGATTTACTGCCTGTGGCATAATATTCTCTCAATTTTGTAACAAAATTTGAGTAGTAATCTGGTTTTTTGTTTTCAAGATCCAAGTCAAAACCATCAATTAAGGAGTCATCAAATGGTCTTATTTCACCATTTCCCTCACCAAACATATCCCAAACAGTCCCAGCAAAGTTTTCTGCCTCATCTGCTGAGGAAAAGCCGTAAGATCCAACAGCACCACCCATGGAAAGTAAAACAATTTTGCCTTTATCTTGACAAGTTTTGATGTCTTCAGCTATGTTAGTGCAATGAAGCACTCCATTTTTAGTATCCCAACAAGCATTTGCAAAGTTCAAGGATGGTTTATTATCGGTTCCTGGAAAAGAGGACATAAAAGAAAGAACAAGAATATCGGCAACATCGTTTTCACAGTAATAGCTAAGTCTTTGCTGAGTAGAGGCTGAATTTTGCCCCCAATAAAGTACGACGTTTTGGTTACTGTTAGGATCGAATGCACTGACCAAAGTGGAAGCAATAGAAAAAAGCAAAGCAGAGAGAAAAAGTTTTGAAGTCATTGGTAAACACTTTCTGAGAAAAATTGTGGTATTAAAGCTTCTTTTATTATGTTTTTGATTGTTTGAATAACTTTATTTGTGAATATAAAACTGAGTGAAAGATTTCATAATTTGTCTGAAGGATATTGGCTATATTTATACACTTCAATACAAGACAACAATAAAAGAATAATGACCAATATTTCTATAACTTACAATAATTTTGGGGTTTTTTCCCCTTTTCTCTGAATATCAATTTTATACTCCGAATGCATAGAATTTTCTTTTCAAACAAAAACGATTCCTCAAAAAGGAATAAAAGCTGTTCAGGGATTTAGAAAAAGGAGAATACAATCCAGATACGGTAGAAATAAGGACTATCTGTAGGACAATAAAAGATTTTTGCGGTTAGATGATGCTGATCCTGCCTTAATGATTTTCAAAAGTAGATCTAATCGCTAATTACGTGCTTTTTTGCACGTTGTAGTTGTTCTTATAGAATAGAGACCAACAGTAAGTATGCATGTGTGCATAAAACCAGATCCGGTAATTATGTTTCTTCATGCATGTTGAAAAAAATGAAAAAAAAAAACCATAACACTTAGCAGATGACTCAATTTTATTGGTTCATGAAGCAAGAGAAACTGTTTCTCCTGCATAGAAGTAAAGGCTCTCCCCTAAACTCTTATTGTTTATTCACAAAGATCGGAGCATTTTCAAAAAACTGATAGTTCAATGCATCAGATTCTGAAGTTCATGAAGATTCAATCGTAGAACAAACATCCCCGTTGAGCAGCACTTCTCAGGTAACCTGTTAGCAAGCTAAATAGGAGAAAACTGTTCCCCGAAATGGTTCTTCAAAGAATTTAATATAAAACTTTGACCTCGAATTACAAGGGAAATACTAATTTTCTTCTTTATTGTACAAAACCTTAACAATTATACCAGATTCTAAACGGATCTCTAGGGTATTTCTTGTTGAGCAGCTAATCATCATTGACTTTTGAATTCTGTTATGAGCACAGTGGTCTCAATTCTAACTGATCTCTGTTTTGTACTTAGTTTGAAAATATTTCTGAACACTTTTTCAATCTAATAGCGGATCGCTTAACTGAGAAATTGAGCTTATTCAACAATTATAGGTTTTTCCGATAGTTTGGTGGAAATCTAATAAACATCGGATTTTATGCCCGCAAAATCACAAACGCAGTCATCATGCTTAAAGGTTTGCTTTCCAAGAGATGTATACATTATTGCAGCCCGCTAAGACAGGAGAACTATCTAAAAGATGCGTTAAGTAAAAACATCGAGCCAGCCAAGCTTTCATTTGACAGGTTTTCGCATAATACTGACACCGCAAAGCAGTTTGGGAAATCCCCGATAATTATTTTGCACGGATTATTTGGCTCGAAAGCAAATAACAGAACAGTTGCCAAAAAATTGAGTGAACGTTTGGCAAGAGATGTGTACTGTTTAGATCTAAGAAACCACGGATCATCTCAGCAGCTTCCTAGACATGACTATCCTCTGCTTGCTAATGATGTAGAACATTGGATCTCTGAAAACGGAATTGAAAAACCTATATTAATTGGTCATTCTATGGGAGCCAAAACTGTTATGGCTATGGCACTTCGCGATCCCAAACTACCCGAATTAGTTATCGCAGTTGACAATGCCCCTATCAGCTACAACTACTCGAGTGGATCAAAATTCAGCAAATATATCAAACTTTTAATTGAGATTACAGAAAGAAAGCAAGGAGATGTGGTGAAGACCAAAGCTGATGCTGATAAAGTATTGGCCAAGTTTGAGCCGAATACGACTATACGTCAATTTTTACTTACGAATATTTCAAGAAAAACCAAAGAGGAGATTAAAGATGAATTCGATTCAGATCGTGAGCTTTACTCCAATAAAATTGAAAACGTTCCTGCTTTTAAATCCAAAATTCCACTCAGAATAATAGGTAAAGCTTTAGACAACGGTAATGTGGCTATATTTCCATATGACTCTCATTTCAGTCAATACAAAGGTGAAATATTGTTTGTTAGAGGAACCGAATCGTCGTACGTTCCTGACGATATATTTCCAGAAATTGGAAAGTTTTTCCCGAAGTTTGAGGTCAAGGATGTCACTGCTGGCCATTGGCTCATTAGTGAAAATCCGAAGTCATTTTTAGAGATCGCAACTGACTGGATAGAGTTTAAAGAGGAGGTGTTGCAAGATCAAGAAAATGGTGTGAAAGATATCACACTTTAAAACAAATGAAGCTGCATCATTCTTATTCAGTTAAATAAACACTGTTAATAATGTTGATTTTAATCGAACATAGTTCAAAAAAATATAGATTCTTTTTGTGCTCAATACGTAATTCTTAGAATAATCTATGCCTTCAAATGATCTATTCGTATATTGTGTAAAATTTCACTTGCTCTTTAGAACATATTAAATAGAACCATCTAATGAATATGTCATGATGATGCGATGTGTGAATCACAAAAAGGTTTAGCTTTTCAAAAAAAAAAAAAAAAAAAAAAAAAAAAAAAAAAAAAAAAAAATAGCTACAAAATGACATAGGCTTCACATGTAAACCCCATAATTGATGCTTTGATAGGATTCATGTTGATAGCACATCTCTTAGTTGATATAAACAATTAATTTCTGGAAAGTTAAATTTTCCCTAAAGCAATATGAGTTTTGAAACTGTAAAATTGTATGGTGGGGCAATTTCGACCGTGATTCCAACAGGATTCTTGGATGCCTCAACAATTAGACAAATACCAGACACCCAAGAGGTGTTTGTGAATTTGTCTAATAAGGAATTCTCAAATGATGATTCGCTCATATTTGATTTGATGGAAGCAGTCGATCATACCACCTTAGAGGACAGCAAATTTGCGGGCGATGAAAGCAGTTCCTTAGAGTTGCACTTAAATGAAATCTCAGAATTGAATGGTTTGGCCAAATTCACAGAAGGATCAGTAATAGATAGCAAAAACAGTAGCCATTGGAAGTTGCTTAGGAAAACAGATGTATCAGATAAATTGAAGAATTTGTCCCGTGCTGCAAATAAGGCATACATTGCAATTGCAATTGCTCCCTCCTACAAATGGGGAAAGTTTGATCAGCAAACATGGTTAATACTTATTTTAGGTATAATTAGACACAAAAAAAACGATACTGATATATTAATTTCATTTAATTTGCCTAAATTGATTTCTAACGAACTATCCTCTGATCAAGTTGAAAATATTATCAAATCTGGTGATTTGGAAAACAACAATGAAATATTTTCTAAAAAATTGGAATCATGTGTAGGTGTCGTATTAAAATCAATTGAAAACTTTTCAATCGATGAGGAGTCCCTCTTCGGTTGATTTTTTGATTGAAATATTCTAATCTCAAATATATATCTATATATATATAAATTTTTTTTTTTGAATTTGGACCACTCAACAAATAATGATAATTTGAGTCGATCTGTTTTCGAGTAAACCCAGCTCTTACATTTAAGTAGGCATTTCTTTGACATTGAGACAACTCTCAAGTAAGTTTTTGTATCAGTAGAAAGTTTTAATAAAAATCATTATAATATTTATTCTATGACAAAAAGACATGCAATAAGATATACATATGGTATATAACAATTGATTAAGTCGATGGCTGTGGCTGAGTTTGCAATGCTTTTAAATCTTCCACTGTATTAATTTTATTAATAAACTCCCACAATACGGTTCCACTTTCACCGTATCCAGGAACATCACATAATTTGACTCTAAAATAGTCAATATCTTTCAATAGATTCATTTTCTCATAAATATTATCAAAATATCTACCGTTTGAATTTTTCAAATTATTCAAAACAGTAGCATCATTAACTGAAATAAATTTTCCAAATTCCTTTAGAAACTGAATTTTGTAATTATTAAAAATTTGTGATAAGATTAATAGATATTGAACTTTTGGCAAATATTTCATCACACCTTTTGACATTGTCAAAGTTTCTTTAACCAAAGCTTCCATATATTTGTGGCAACCAGTCTCAGGGATTTTCTGAGAAAAGTCAACTTTTGAAAGCTCACCCATGTGAACTAACGTACGTTCGTCCATGATAGATATTAATTTACTAAAAATATCGTTTTGATGAACTTTTAAATTTTGAATCAATCTAGAAAACTCCTCCTCAATGGTCAATTTCACATTCATACCATTCTCATCGCTTAAGTCATTCGGAATTTCATTAGATCTTAGAAAAACTTTTTTATTCAAATTGACGTTATTAATCGTAAGGATGATAGTCTTCAAATACGGAATTAATTCTATCAATAATTCCAATGCTTGAGAACAAATAGATAGCTGTCTGGTAGTTATATGTTTTAAGTCGCTCGTTTTGGTAGCATTCGCACCAAGTATTTGATTTCTCATCAATGTATTGACCACTCTAACTAGATCAATTAGCACAAAGGGAAACGAAGAGTTTTGTTTTCCGATCGTCAAATGTAATATTAGTAATTCCTTCATTGATTTTAATACTGCCACTATAAAGCGAGGAACAATAATTTCTAAAATTGGATCAGGATTACTCGTCTCCCTTGTATTACACTTTATTATCAATTTTCTGAAATCTTTTTTCTTTGAAGGAGATAATACAGATTTCTCTGAACTAAGTATTTTATTTTTCTTCATAGACTCAGGAACCTTTGAATCATCATCGCAAGTCAAAACATCTCTTTTAAGATACTGTGTGAAGCATACAATTGCACTCCACGACAGCGGTAGTCTAACAAACCTATTCTTTAAATCCTCTTTGGAGTTTTCCTCATCCTCATAAATGCTATCACAAATATTCAATATCTCATCCAATACCGATTGGCCTTCTTTTTGAAGATTTCCACCAGAGGCTCCCAAACTTCCTAAATCTTTCCAGAGATCTTGTTCTATCATTTCAACCGTTACACGTTTTAAGTTAGTGGTATAGGAAGCATAATAATCACTTGTTTGCTTTGCTAAGAATCTTCCCAAAAAGTTTGGTGGTCTTTTTTGATCATCATTAATATTCATAACGCGTAAATTTTCATCATTGATCAAAAACATCTTGCTCAATATATAAAACTTCGAAAAATGTTCTGCATTTGTCAAATTGCTACTCGATATGTGATCAGCTTTTATACTTAAAATCTTGAAAAGTCTTTTGTTTACTACTTCTAGAAGTTTCCCAATAGCGGAGGTTAAATCTAAACTATTATAAATATTGATATCTTCCTTGCTTTGGTTATTAGGTGAGTATTGAATTAAATCAAGTGAAACATCCAATAAGAGTTTTTGAAACAGCGATACCTTGTTGAAAGCCGTTAAAAGATTTGTATAGGTATTAATTATTATGACTTCAAAATCCAATGGGTCTGTGATTGATCTCAAATTATTGACAATTATCTGATTAGTACTCATTGGTGTCTTAATATTGTTACTTGTGCCTCCAGAATTTGATGTAGAGTTGCTCAAACTTATGTTGGAATCATTTACATTGCCTTGCAAAGTATCAGGTGTAGCATCATTATCTTCTACATCACCCGTTTCTTCAATTGCACCAATTTTCTCAGTAAGTTCATGATAACTCAATGTTTCGAAACAGTTCTTTTTTTTGTTGAGTAAAATAATGTTTGGAGATATGCTTTTAGAAATTTCTTTGGATACGGAAAGTAAATTCTCCAGCTTGATTAAAGGCAAATGGCTTTTAATTAAAGTTTTAAATTGCAAAATCAACATATCCTGAAAATCCTTAAAAAACTGGAATATCTTATTAGATCTAATCAAACCATATAAGTACTTCATTAGTTTATGTTTAAATTCATCGGAATAAGAGGCGCGCTGGGATTGGTCATTGTCAATTAAAGAGTCACTTACTAAAAGTAAGTTCAAATTTTGAGAAACTATCTTATTTTCATATTTCACATTTTTTACCAATAATGACATTAATGTAGATTGTATTGCTGTTGAATCCAACGACCGTTGTAGGTCTACAGTCAAAAAACTCACTAGTGATTGATTGAAACATTCGCCTATTTTTAATCTTAAATTTAAAAGAACGTTATATACGCTTTTAAGAGATTCCACTTTAGATAGATCCTGCGATTGTAGGGTATTTGTATTCAGAGTTTCGTTAAATTTTAATGATATTAACTTGGAAATAATTTCTAAAATAGAGCTTGAATCTGCTATGAACATAGAGTGATTGGATTTTTTAGTAGTAATTTCATTGATCTTTTCTTGGAATTCTGTTATTCTCCCAAAAAACAAAGATTCTGCTAAGTCTAATAATGCCAATGAGTTCAAAAATTCATCCTGATTTATATTACTTGAGTATTCATCCATGACTGAATAATCGTCTTTTTGTGTTTTTAATGAACCTGTTTCCTTTCTGGAAAAAATTAATTCAGCATAATGAATAATCTTCAATACTAAATTGACCTGCAAAATAGATTGTTGCAACTTCATGAGATTCACTTTTTTTGTAAGTTTTTTCAATAATTCAAAACTAGGTTTAACTTTGCTGTTGCCTATATCATTGAATTTTTCTGCTAAATTAGTACATTCCTTATGACAATTTTCGCATTCGGCTAAAATTTGATTCAACTCTTCTAATGTACTGAAAAAAGAGCTTGATGATTTCGAAATTTCTTGGATCAAATGAACTTCAACTATATCTAAGTACTGTGTTAATCGGTCTTGAATTTCATCGCTATTGAGTTTGAATGCGGCATTAGTATTATTATCATTATCATTGCTCAAAATATCATTTCCCTCTATAACTTGATAAAAAATCTGCGGATCATCTAACCGGAAATCCTCTTTGAAATACATCAGGGGAACATCCTTGATGTCGAGATCAGAATTATTGATGTTACCGTGCAACGCAGATTGAGTCAATAAATTACTCTGCTCAAAGGTGTCATATTCAAACGATAATCTGTTAACATAATTGTCAAATTTTGTGTCTTCAACCTTTTCTGTTTTGGTCAAATGGACCTGAGGTATATCAAGCTGGGTTGGAATGCCCAACGGCACTCTAGTAGATTTATTGTTAACCATCAACGCCACCTTATTTTTTCTTTTATTTTGAATCGAAGCAATCAATTCGAAGACTGAATTGGAGCCCAAGGGGGAGTAGCTGTTGGCATTTCCTGTCAATGTACTATTACTGCTGTAGTCCGCGAGTGATTGACTGGTATTGTTGTTTGCATCGCTGAAAAACGAAAAGTTGGAGATAGAGTCTAGAGAGTTTCTGGAGGATAAAAACACTGAGGGTGATCCAATATTGTAGCCTACGCCACCAGTTACTATAGAAGCTGTATCTTCCTCGTCAGACATTTAAACTGGAAGCGTACGAATGTTGATATTATCACAGCACAATGGTTTTTTCAATTTTCGACCAAACAACCCTTCCAGACAACGTGAGCAAATCTTCTACTTTTCTAAATTCAACTTAATGAATTTGAATTAATCTCTTATATGTATATTCAGGATTTCAATTTATTCCAATGCTAGCTGGTTATCGGTATTCAGATTTACTCAACAATCCATTCCAGGTTAGTTTTTCATAAAAAATAACAAGTATTAATGTTTATTAGTGTTTAAACTTTTCACATCCGGACAACGGAAATCAAAATTCCGTAAGCTTCTTTTCTTTGCATCAACTTTGAAAAGTAAAAAAAAAAAATAACATATTGTGAATTGTTAATAAGTCAAGTCATATTGAGATCTTTTCGAAGCCATTGGCATACTCGAGCTTCAAGATAGTATTGTAACATATACTGGCTGGAATTGAGGGTTATTGGTTGATAGATAGAGCCCAAAAGAAAAAAAAATGTCCAAGTTTCTAAGCTCTTTAAAGCCTTTTGGTACTGGAAATTATCTTTTCAGATCACTCAATGATGGTAGAAATTTTCAAAGCAGTATCAACAAATCTGGCGTTGGCAGATTCATAATCAGACAAAGAGCTGCCAGAAATGAGTATTCAACCAAACGCAAGGTCAACTCCGTAGGGGATAAGGATAAAACAACCACATTTCCGTATTTTATAGGCATTGGTTTGTTGAGTTATGTCATCTTAACATATGCCGTTACCAAGGTAGACAAAAAACCATTAAGAAAGAATATGTCAGAGGAAGAATTCAGCAGCTACGAGCTCCAAGATGGGCTTAAGAGAAAAGTTAAATTACTAAATGGCTTGGACGTTTCCGTATACTTATTTTCTGGCACGGACGACAAGATTCAATCTACAGATAATTTAGTTGTACTTGATGTAAACGACTTGAAGAAGCAGCAGGTTGAGACAGCTGGTAGTAACTATGGGCCAATATTAAAGCAATACGCATCCGAAAATAAAGAAATTCCCGTTGGCGTCATTTCCTCCATCATTCATCAAAAGTTGAAGCTGCTCTTTGAGTCTCTGAAAATGAAAAACATAGATTCTCATATCGATATTCTTATCATGGATTTCCCACGAGTCATCAACGAGGCAATAAAGTTTGAAGAAAAAGTTGGAACCGTTGACAAATTAATCACTTTAAATGCAGATGATAACAAAAATGAGCTTTTTGGATACTACGATATCGTCAATAAAGTATCCACAGTTAAGGGCAGCAAGGATATTGTTTCGCTCATCAAAGAATCCTGAGAACTGTCTGTGACTTGAGATAATAAAAGAAAAGAAAAAAAAATGAATAATAGAATATACTGTAAATATATTGAAGACTATTTTGTCTACTTTTAAAAAGAAGAAAAAAGTGTCTCCTTTTTGTTCCTATTTGTTTTACTTACTTTGATTTATCCAATGTGGACGAAGGTTTCATGCATTTTCTGACATAGATGTGTAAATATAACAAATAAGGTAAACTATATTTATATAATAAGAAAAAAAGAATTTATTAATTAATAGTGGATGATAGCATTAATATACATTATATCATTAAGCGATGGTAGAGTTTGCAGTAACCTCGACATCATACTGGAAATCAAAATATGGCTTATCAAAATTGTGGAGTCTTACGAAACCATCTTCACCCCCTGAAATGTAACCAGTTCCTTTAGGATGGATGGCGATATAGTTTAATGGACCGAAATGACCTGGGACTCTACCAATTTCATCTGCGAAAACTTTATGATAGAGCTTTGCTTCGAATTTACCTTCATCAGAACTAGTGGTTGTAACTTGACTGGCATCTTGACCACCACCCAAGATGATGAATTCTTTGACAGGTGTGATAGCTGCTGTGTTGACAAGAGAGTCAGATTCGTAGACCTTCAAAACCTTGAATGTATCGACATCAATAAGTTTAGCTGACTTATCCTTGGAGGCAGTGATGAAGTAAGTTTTATCAGGAGACATTTGAAGATCTGTGATGTTTGCGTCGTGAATTTTCATTGAATCGATTAAATCTCCAGATTTTGCATCAAATTTAGATATCCATCCACCATTATGGCCGGTTATGATGTATTTGCTATTATATGAGTATGTTGCCATCATTACTTTTGGAACACCTTCTCTATTGTCTATTTGTAAGATAGGTTCTTCTGATTGATTTTTCAAATCTGTTTTGTTCAATGGCATCACTAATATAGAACCAATATTACCCATGATTGCGTCTGTCACAAGTAAAAACTCATCGGCCAAAGGATTGAATTCCACTCTTCTGACAGATGATTTGGAAACCCAAGTGTACAAGCATTCTCCAGTCTTGATGTCCCACAATTTGGTACTAAGGTCACCAGAGCCTGTGACTGCTATCTCTGTGTCATCTGAGATATCGACAGACCAAATCACACCCCCATGGCCTTCCAAGGTACCTAAACGTTCACCGTTTGTTGAATACCAGACAGATGCTGTATTATCCTTGGCAACCGTGATAACGATATCACCTTCTCTGTTGAATTTGATCTGTGTCAATGGTCTCTCGTGACCCTTCAATAAAATTGGTCTCATGATGTATCAAAGCTTTAACTAATAATGAATTCCCGAGTACCTGCTTGGATATCCCGTATTTCTAATGGTCAAAGTGATATTTCAGGTGGTATCAATCAATGATTTTCAAGTAGAAAGGGCTGTCTGATGCTCTGATATTCTACTTAATGCTTGGTAACTTCATATATTCTTAAAAGAGAAAAAAAAAATTTTTTTTCATGAATGGGCAAAGAGAAAAACTTTCAAGCTGAAAAATTTTTGAATTTCAACAGAGCTTACAAGCCGGTCGAGTACCGGATGGTCATGTGATATCCACGTGATTTTGAAGTGCAATACACAGAGATGTATGTATATCAATTCGATCAGTACTCCAATCAATATTGGCTTTTCGGAACTTAGATAAGTTTATATGTATTAGTTTTTTCTTATTTTATCATCAAACAGTAGTTATATAGAAACATGAGTGAGCGTAGAGCATCCAGAAGCATTGGGAACAAAAAGGTACAAAAAACCATAGAAACACACGGCATTCGGATGCTCTTCTGTATACGTATCTCTTTCTAATATGGAAACACGGGGAGAGAATACTGATACTAATCTTGGCGTGTCTTCAACAATCTTTTCACCACCTTGTCCTTAGTTACTAAATAAACAACTGCACCCCAACCAGAGATAGCGTCTCTGTCAACAGCATTCATAAACGCCTGGCTGATAGTCTCAAACAAGTCTTCAGGTTCTAAATTAGGCTCGTACAAAGACTCGCACATACCGTACAACTGATCGGTGGCAGTACCAGAAACCACAAAGTCGTGGGCTAAATCTATACTACCGATAAGATCAAACGTACATACAAATGGCTTATTGGTTGTGGAATCGATACCCGCAACTATAGGGCTGACGAAATATGGGCCGAATCTCTTCTCGTAGAGAGCGGAAGACACTAGATTGGCAAATTTTTCGGGCTCGATAGGTCTATCTTCTCTGAGCTTGTAGAGGTTGGTTCTGTAGCGGAATGATTCTGATAACGTTGTGACATCTGTGGCAAGCCCTGTAAGTGCAAGGAAATTGTGGTCGTAGTGGAATATTTTTTCGAAGTTGTTTGCCACACCAAGGGATTGCGAACCCAAACGCAAATCACAGGCAATTGCAATGCAATCTTTGCCAATCATGGCAGCAGCAGCACCACCTAAATGTAATGTTAGTAAACCGTTAAAACCTTGGAGAACAAAGCGAAAAACAAAAGATGGGAAATTGTGAAGCAAATATGGCAGAAGACAAACATCGAAGCAGTGATCGAGAATGTGTCTGTGCAGCTTATTCTGCATTATTGAAAACATTTACCTGCTGGCAATCCCACCTACAGATAACCCCCCTTGTCAATGCAGTTTGAAATATCGTGTTCTCTGAGACTCGTCACGACTGAGATCCAGGGCTGTCTTTTTTGGCTACAAAAAGCTGGTAATAACATATAATTTTGCATGGATTTGGTACTCAATTGATCCCAATTGTGGGACGTGGGGACAGCTAAACAGCTGGTCGAAATATCAGGGAACGCCACAGAAATTGAACATCAAAAAGACTTAAAAACAAAAAAAACAACGTACCATTAATACTACTTGGGTCAGACATTATATCAATACTTATTCTAAGGTTCTAGTTGTTATCCTTTTCGATTATAGCCTCATTCTCTGGACTTAAAACGTATTTCAAAGCAGTTACACTTAGGATTAACCAGGGAGGCAAAATCAGAATATCAATGTTGGTGAATTATTAAAATTGATATTTTCAGTGCACGTAACCTTGCATTGATTATTATTGTTTTTTGTACGTGAATCTTAATTGTTTATATCTTTCCTGGTTTTTTATGACAGAATACACAGCATCTGATACACAGAAGTAGGCTGCAATGGCTGTGAATTGTACTCCAGTCTGAGCCATAAACACCTGAACGGAGCCAAATATAGTATTCTAATTGCAGATGCTGTAGCCATTACAGTATCCCAGATTGATAAAAAAAAAAAAAAAAAGAACTTAATTGGCACTCTGTTGTTTTTGGAGGAGCAGTCAGTCTTGATCCGTTTTGTGTCAGGTTGGAAAGTTTGCATGTGTTGTTGTTGCAATTGTACGATAATATGGGCTCCTCAATGCAACCAATAGACCCCGCAAAGTTGCTAGGTGCGGTGTTACGCGACATTGTCTTTGAAATAGATGCTTGTTCGTTGGCCAAAGTATGGCAGCTAGCAGAGACCCATTTTCACCAAGGCGCGCTTTTGACAGAGTTTGAGAAAAGACTACTATGGCTTTGGTTGTCTCAAGAAACCTCTAACTTGGAATTCTTCGTTCAAGAGTCTAAAAACAGTTTCGTTCCTCATCCTAATTTAGAAAAGAATTCGGAATTTTTGGAGAGCATCGATGCAGGCATGCAGGAAAGTGTCAGTCCCGAAGACTCAGCGAAACGTGCAGAGGTATTGAGATTGATGGACAAAAGCATATTTATCAAGGCCACATATCAGCTACAGTGGAGAACTCTCATAGGAGTGGATTATAGTAAACGGAATATAATCACCGATAACATTTTCCCTCTTGTTTTGGCCATCGCTAAGACTCGAGAACAAGGTATCATCCAAGCTGATCTCACGAAGGCCGCGAATCATGACGCTCGATCCACTACAGGTAGAGTCGCAATCCTTTTACAGCATGATATTGTGTTCAAATTCTATTCAAGGCATAGTCCGTATCCGTTTTTAATACATTCTTATTTCAAAGACAAGGTAAGAGTAATGAATAATTTGAAGGATTTTGCTAATAGTTATGAGGACCAGAAACTAGAGGTTTTATCAGCTGTGAGAACCGCCCACAATCAGATCAGAAGTATCCGTGACATAATGGAACAGTTTCAGTGTCGTAAGAGTCCAATTGCCAAAAAGAGATTTTTGAATCTCATCAATCGGTTGGTTGAGCAAGGCGTGCTAAACCGGGTACAAGCAGTTTTTGATGAGTCTGGACAAACAGTACCATGTATTCAGCTCGTAAAAGATTCGGAAAACCTTAGCGAAGCTGTTTCTAACGAAAGCCAGGAGAAAATAAAATCCAATGTTGAGGATGGTGATACTTCATTTACTACAGAATGCGGATTTTTTAATAATAATGTATCCTCAGCTTCCCAGGTACTTGCCTCCATAGAGAATTCGGATGACAAAAGTATCTTGTCAATCAATCTATTGAAAAAACTTGTCAACCCAATTGGTAATAAGATGCCCGCACATTTGGCAAACTTATTTGCACCTTGCAATATTGAAAAACTTCCAAAAATAATCAAAGATGCTTCGATAGAAGATTTTTATCTGGAATATTCCATAATGAGTAGATACACTTTTGTTAGAAAAGTAAAATACTTCCTTATCTCAAAAGTGTACAACGAACTTCAGAAAAAATTACGTGCTGCAGGAAAATCATCAAACGTATATGATTCATCCTTAGTTAAAGATTCCAGATATGATTTTTTTAGTGACAGATTCGAAAATGGTTTCTTCTCCTATGCGGACATGATGAATTATATGAAACTGGTTAAAACAGAGAACTGTCCTTTTTATATTTTTTATGATCCTGACGACTTTTCTAAAAAATATGTTAGTTGGAAATATTTCCCTCAAAATTCACAAACACATCTAGAACAAATAGTCTCCAAAAACTCACATTCGGCTGAAACAACCAAGCTAATTCAGATATGTCCGCCAAATAATTACAAAAATAAATCAATCGAAAACTCTGCTAAAAGATCTAATGATGGTGATCAAGATGGTGACGTATCTCTCAAAAAGGTTAAAGTAGAATCAAGGAATGTGATATCAACTGATAGACCCAAACTCCGTAAATTGGAAGCTCCTGATTCTTTGAACGAAACATTGGAATCGAATGCCTCAAATGCAATTGCTGTTAAGAATCCATTGGTCGCAATCTCGAAAATGAATTTCTCTATTACGAAAGAAAAACGACTTAAAAACCTTTTGCAGTATCTCAAAGAAAATAATGGTGTATTATTGCTAAAATATGAGGATGTTCTTGAATTATCAAGAAGAATGGTCATGAATACACTTGTAGACCGGAAAACTATTTTACGTGATGTTAAAACCTTAGAGGATTTAGGTATTTTGAAAACTAAGCAAACAAAAATACCAGGTCATAAAGTTTGTTTCATGTATTTTGCAGATCATATATTCACTGCTGATGAGAAAGACAGATATTTTGACACAGATCAATTGTTCGTGAAGAAAAAGAATTACCGTAAGCCTGTTTACCAAAAATCAACTAAGACAGTCCGTTTATATGAATTAGATCCAAAGTCATTCAGTGAAAGCAGGGTTTCATCCAGCAAAAATGATAAGAAAGATGAAAATCCAAAAGAAATATCTGTTACGGTGTTAGCAAAAGAAGAAAGACAGCGTATTGTGGAGAGTACATCAATTGTTGAAAATAGAATATTACAAGAAAAGGCGCCAAGAAAGAGAAGAAATAAGAATAAGAAAGAAAATGTAAATGTTACTGGCGATAGCTATAGTAACGATGATTTTAAACTAACTGCAAAGAAGATTAAGTTTACTCTTCAAGAATGTAGTTTGATTTGTCGATGTGTGATTATTTTGAGAAGTTTATCAAAATCAAGGTACTCAGATTTTAATGCAATTGCACAATTTCTTGATAAGCCATTTATCACTGGCAAAATAATAAAAGCAAGATGGTCAAGTATCAAAAAGTGTGCCGTTCCGTCTTATAATAAACTTTTTGCAAATTGGAAAGGTTGTGTGCTTTTTGGGTGTGAAAGAGGAATTATATCCATCAAAGATCTTCAGAAAAAGGATTTATCATTCTTCAATAATGTTTGGAAAAAGCTTGAATTTAGTCACCTGTACAAATCTGATATTGAAATTACTGGAACTGATAAATCAGAGAAATTGAAACTTTCAGAAAATCACTATGCAAATCAACAAAATTTCAAATTTGTTACTACTAGTAGAAATGCAGACTTAGATCAATATTTTGAGCCAATATCTACTTTCCAAAGAGAGAAGGTCCTTTATAGTATACCCTTTACAATTAAGGATGCTGATTGTATCAAATCACATAACAAAACTCTTATGGAAACTTCAGCTGACTTGGAGACAAAGCAAGTTTTGAAAGCGTTTGTTCTATCTGATAAATCGAATTATACCCCTAAAGACGCTTTGAAACTTTTAAGTAAAATTGGCGTTTCAGAGCAAATTATGAGAAATACTTTGAAAGTTATGGAAAATGATAAAGAAATCTCGGCTGTATTAATGGATGGGAAAACAGAGCTAATACTCAATGATAGACTTTGGAACGTATGTCATCCTTCCAGAATTTTTGATCAAAAAATGTTGGAGGATGCATGCAAGTTCCACATGCTTCTATACTCTGTGGGGGAAAGTAAGCAGGCGGTACAACTACCTTCAGATATCAGCAATGGTGCTATGATGGCTGTTGTTTCCAACATGGTTGAACCCACAAAAAATATTGAACTAGCTCGATATGGTGTCCTGTTGGATGCATATATGAACAAGTATTCTATCAAAGATTTGCCAGAAACTTTTCTTTATACTAGATTTTTGTTGTTATTTACAGAAAATTGTTCTTTGAATGATTCCATCCTTCCTGAATACCCTGTTCCTACAGGGACTCCTTGCTCCAAAATTTGGATAGATATCAAAGGGCAAGTCAACAAGCCAGTTTTCCTTAAAATTCTCACGCTTGTTCTATCGCTCGTACATGACAGACCAGGGATCAGCACAATAGGAATTTACAAAAAAATTGGGAAGTTGCTATCATATAAGAATGTAGTTGAAATCTGCGACTGGCTAGTAGCCAAAAATTCTATAGAGAAAAGAGAATTTGACTCTTTATTCACAACAAATAGATTCTATGGTGTCTTCGGATAGCGTAAATTTCGTGAGGACTTGAAAGAATGGGAAAGCACATCATTGTTTCCAATTTATTGAATCTTTACAAATATGAAAATCGCTAAATAGCCTGATTTTTATAGTTGACAAAATAATTCTTACTGAATAATATTAGCATTAAACTTATTAGTTGATTTTTAGTATTCTTTAAGTTCTTTAGGCTGATGGCAGCCTTATTTTCAGAAAACCCTAATATTCTCTTTTCAACTATCCAGATCTTACGTTATTTTTTTTATGCGTACGAAAAGGTAAAATAAAAAAAAAATTTATAAAATCAGTAGATATAAAGGTAGTCAATTACTGAATCTTATTCCCCAAACACCTACTGTAACGAGAGTTATATTCGATTCTCTACTGGAAAAGTCTATCTAAGTTAAATTGGATACTAGTATTAAAAGCACAATTGAATATTGTCGTATAATAATAATTGAATTCTATTATTCCAGAAACATCAAGTATAATGGTTGCCTATAACGCGTTTAGTTCCCCAGGGAAAGCCTTAGTTGCTGGTGGGTATTTGGTTATTGATCCACAGTACAAAGCGTTTGTGATTGCTCTTTCCACCAGAATCCATGCTGTTATTGAAGCCAATTCATCAACTGCAGCTGAGTCTGATATTTCCACAATCACCATAAATAGCCCACAATTTGAGAAGGGTACATGGGTTTATCAATATAATTATACTGATATTCCGAATACTTTAAAGGATGTGTCCGACTTTGGCCATAATCCATTCTTGTTCTCAACTATAGAAACAATACTTGAATACGTTGAGATTACCAAAAACCAGGACATCAAAGTGTATATATTTTCAGACCCTGCATATCATTCGCAGAAAAATATTATTAAGAAGAAATCTGGTAAAAAGACATTCTACTATCATAAGAACAAGATCAACGAAGTTCCAAAAACTGGTTTGGGAAGTAGTGCGGGCTTGGTAACCTCAGTGACTGCCGCATTATTATCTCATTTCAAAACTGATTTGAGTGCTTTTTCAGAACTTGGTTTGCAAACTATTCATAATCTTGCCCAAATTAGCCATTGCATTGCGCAGGGAAAAGTTGGGTCTGGCTTCGATGTAGCTGCTGCTACATATGGATCTATAATTTACAGAAGATTTGATCCAGTCATAATAACCAATTTGTTCAAAATTAGAAATGAGAAAAAATCTTTTGTGGAACAATTGCGGAAAGTGGTCGACACAAAGTGGGATATGGAAATCACTAAATGTGATTTGCCTCCGCAAATCAGAATTTTGATGGGTGATATTAACAGTGGCTCCGAAACACCAAAATTAGTATCTAAGGTTTTGAACTGGAAGAAGGAAAACCCTATAGAAGGTAAAGAGCTTTTCGATACTATTGATACTTACAATATGAAACTTGTTTCTGAGCTTTCATCCTTAACTGCGTTCTCAAAAGAGAATCCAAAGGAATACCAGAAGATCATCTCATACTTTGACAATTACAGTTTGATTCAACTCAAGCATTTGATCAAAATGCACAGTGGCATTTCAACTGATGCTTCCGATGACAAACTTTCTGAACTTTCCAGTACTGTGAGTCCAATATTGAGCATCATTGAATCCATCTCATCGATTAGAAAAAATTTACAAATTTTGACAAAAGTAACCGGTGCGGAAATAGAGCCATTCGAACAAACGAATCTACTCGACAACTGCTTTACTTTACCAGGAGTCTTAGGTGGGGTAGTTCCGGGCGCCGGTGGTTACGATGCTATCTGTTTGCTTTGCACGACGAAATCAGTAGATAAGATTTTGGAATTGACAAGTGATCCATCTGGTGAGCACTTTGCTTCTATCAAAAAAAGTTTGCTTGAATTCTCTTGTAATTGTCAAACTGAATTTGACAATGTTGACTTGGAAGTCATTGACTCAAAAATATTCGAGAAAGTCACATGGCTTGACTTACATGAGGAAAAGGATGGCTTGTCTAAAGAAGATATCGCTGATTATGTTGATCTCATTTGTTAGTGTATACTCTCTTTTTTCTTAAACTATTTCTATTGAACAACCTGTATTATATTTTATTCAATGTCACTTTTTGACGTTTTATATTCATTTACTTGATTGTAAAGTAGATAAAAATATTGGATCACGTGATGCAGCTTTTTTGTTTTCATTATTGCTGTTTGACGCAGTTTTTTTCTCCTATATAATATTCTCAACGAGTATAGAATCGGCAATTTGTTGTAAACAAAGGGAAATTCAATGAACCAAGCTATCTAGTTTACCTAATATTAACCTAGATAATTAAAACAATCATTCCAACATCAACAGCAATGCCATCTAAGTTAGTTCCAAATTTCTTTTCAGCATTGTTTGCTGCTACCCAAGAATATCCATATTTGAATTATGTATTCTATGCTGCTTTTGCAATTGGGTTGGTCAAATTGACCACTGTGACTTTAAGCTTCACCTCAGTGTTGTTAGACTTATTTGTTGTTGCTAAAACAGATTTCAAACCATATGGCAGTAAGTCAGGAAAGGCATGGGCCATTGTCACTGGTGCAACTGATGGTTTAGGTAAAGAGTTCATCTCGCAATTAGCCAAAAAGGGATTCAATGTTTTGTTGGTTTCCAGAAACCCTGTCACTTTGAAGGAAACTGCTGAAGAAATTCACACCAAGTTTGGCGTTGAAACTGAATATTTTTCCTTAGATTTCTCAGATATTCAAACATTTGACTCTAAGTTGGAATCGTTTAAGACTTTTGTCTCAGAGAAAAAAATCAATTCTACTTTATTGATCAACAATGTTGGCAGATCGCATTCTATCCCTGTACCATTCAAGGAAACAACGAATGAGGAATTGACTAGCATTATCACAATTAACAATTTGTCCACTTTAAAATTCACACAGACTATTATCCCATATTTGTCTTCCTCTGTCAACGAAAACAAAATCGCTAGAAAAGGTTTGATTTTAACTGTTGGTTCTTTCTCTGGTTTATTACCAACTCCATTGTTAGCTACTTATTCTGGATCAAAAGCCTTTTTACAAAACTGGTCTGCAGCTCTTTCTGCTGAATTAGCCCCAGAACATATCGATGTTTACGCTGTCTTAGCATACCTTATCACTTCTAAAATGTCGAAAATTAGAAAAAGCTCTGCCTCGATCCCAACACCTAAGCAATTTGTGAAGGCAACTTTAGAAAACTTTCAAAAAAGATGCGGTGCTCAGGAACGTTTCGCAACTGTTACTCCATTCTGGTCTCATGCCTTAATGCATTGGGGTATCGAATCAACTGTAGGTGTTTACTCATCTCTTGCAAATTCATTAAATTACAAAATGCACAAATCCATTAGAGCAAGAGCTCTTAAGAAGGCTGCTAGAAAAGCTAAGCTGAGTTAGTAACTTATCTTTTCCAAGATATATACTAACTATCATCTAATAATGATCTAGAAGAAAGCTTATATTTTATTCTACGTATATTAGATTTATTAAACAACAAGATACAAAAATTGTTTATTTTAATCAAATTTTATGGTACAATGTAAATGTAATGCAACAGGTAGTTCTTATATAAATGATGGATAATTTAAATATCCAGTAAAGTTTTGAAAAAAGAATTGCTTCTTTTCATTCAATTATTTATCCAATGATCCAAATATCCCACATCTGGGTCATCTTCACTTGGGGGCATTTGAGTGTAAAAATCAAACAAGCTATAGTAGGTTTCTTTCATTTCCATTGGGTTGGTTCCTTCTGGTATTCCTCCTCCAGCTTCTAGCACGCTTTGCCATGTAGCTCTGTATGCGTCATCCAAATTCATGGAAATTTTCTCGATTTTATCTTCAAACATTAAAACATTACACAATGATTGAATATCTGAGAGCGCAAGTTCCACAGATGTGACGCCTGATTTCTTGATGAACTTCAAAATATCTTCCAATGTTGGATATCCATCATAACCATTAGAATAAGATGCTTGATCTAAGTTAAATTTTGTGCCGCCTGAAGGACCTGCTGCTCCTGGAAATGGGTTTGGGTATGACTTGGTACAGATAAAACGCCATACAATACTTAATAAACTCTCCACGAACTCAGTATCCAATTCTGAATCAGTAAACCAAGGACCACCAGTCAATTCAACTGATGGTTGCAAATTATAAAGCATATAGATCTTTCTAGTAGGATGCTTAACATCTCTAATAGATTTGACATATCTCTTCTGTTCCAATGTCTTCAATGATTTGGCAAATATGTATTGATGCAAATTAGTCCGCAGCTTTATAATTTTCTGCCAGATTCCATTACGACCTGCTGCTTCAATCTGGCTATATATCATCTTCTCTTCTTCAGTCATTTTAGAAACTTTGTCAGCCTCTGTTTTTGCGACCGCAGCAAATTTTAAGATACCATTCTGAGTCACCAACTTCACCATCTGAAAGTTTAATAACTCCTGAATAAGGTCTAAAAGGTATTTATTATTGTTTGTAATACCTATGAGACCTTCGAGATCTTTCTGGGAAAAGTACTCACCAGGTGGAGCCTGGAGCATCTTTGTATGGAGTTCTTGAGCTTTTTGGGATAATGACATTTTTAATGATTTTCAATAAGGAACTAAACCCCAAACAAAGAAAACATATAAAAGGATGTGTTCCTGATTTTGCTTTGTCGAGCTCGATGAACTATTATATCAATATGAAGCTATCAGATATCTCACTGAAATTCATTCTAAAGTGATGAAATATTCATCTATATATTCGTAGAAGAGATGTGTGTAGCATAAATGCAATGCATTGTATTTTTTTTTTTTTCAATCAAGAAAAATAAAAAAAAAATAAAAAAATAAAAAAATAAAAAGCTCAAACACATGCATAGATGTATCACGTAAACTGTTTTGAAATTAAATACTATACAACGAAGTAAACACATAAGTGAATCAATCATTCTTATGCTAATAAGAGAAATAAATAAATATAAAACCTAACTCGAAAATAATAGTAGAGCT
The DNA here is from genome assembly GCA_002564245.1 of Saccharomycopsis fermentans. Lineage (NCBI taxonomy): Eukaryota > Fungi > Ascomycota > Saccharomycetes > Ascoideales > Saccharomycopsidaceae > Saccharomycopsis > Saccharomycopsis fermentans. The sequence goes on along the minus strand of JNFW01000005.1, from coordinate 724,400 downwards.
GAATGCTAGTTCAAGCATACTGTAAAAGCCTTATTCCATCTCTTCATCAAACATATCTGCCTCTTCCTCGATGATTGATTTACTCGTATTATTGTTTGCCTTGGGCAATTTATTGATTGACTTCTTCGATTTTCTATAAGAGTATGGACTTCCAAGAGGAGACTTTCTTCTGGTACTGTAGAAAGAATTGAATTCTGGATTCCTGTTTCTGCCTCTCTTAGGTGAAGACTGACTCACATCAAACATTTTCGGACTTGCAGAGCCATGCAATGCACCTTGAGAGATATCCAAGAAAGTATTCAGACTTCCAGTATTATAGTCATAGAAAGAACTTTTTCTCGAGCTTTGCTCAGAATTAGAAGGTGAATATGATCCGTTGGATACCATTCCACCGCTAGTTTTCCTATTTCCCTCTACAGACTTTCCTCTTGGATGCTTAGTTTGCGCAAAAGTTAAATTATTCGTATTAGATGAGGACCTATTACCATTGAAAGACGGTGATATAATCAATGAGGAACTTCCATCCATTGATAATACAGTATCATCAAGAGATATTTGGGATAAATTAGAGAGTTGAGATACATTTGAATATGTCGAAATCATAGATCCGGGACGGTGTCTCTTTGTGCTATTGGAGCGGTTGACACTATTCGAATAATTTTTACCATTATTTGGGTTCTTTTGTCTCAGATCACTACTACTGCTAACACTAGATTTCTTGGTAATTGGGTTTTCCTTCTTTTTGTCTCCTGATGTTAAAATTTTAACAGTTAAATCGTTAATATTCTTGTTCGAGACTCTATTATTTACTGAATTTGAGTCATCCGTAGAGAGTTTTTCAACCTTGCTATCACTAGAAGGGTTGTTATCTTTGTGGGCAACGTTCTTAGAATGGACATCCCCAATAGTAGCTTTTTTCAATAAATTTCCTTGCAATACGCTCGCGATTTTTGGAGAGGAAAATCTTCTGCTTTCTAATGTGCTTCCACTATTTCTTCTTGATTCGTCTACATCATTCTTCGAGAGTTTGTAAACATTGTAATCCATATTTTTAGGACTATGGTTAGCAGAAATTTTATGGTTCCAAAATATTATTTTTTTAATCAAAGACATGGTGCCATTTTTCTTAGTTGGAGTATTTGAAGATTTATGTGACTTTTCTTCAACGCTACAGCTGGAAGATTTAGTGCTCATGCTACCATTGGTTACTCCTGACTGTGTAGGAAACATATTCAAACAATTTAACTGAGATCTATCCATGGGGTCAACCTCATTAGAAAGTCTCAAGTTATGAGCCTCACCAGTTTCAAAACTCGAAACATCCAATGAATTTGCAGTTGTATCATCCGTTTTAATACTCGATTTCATCAAGTTGTGTTTTCCTGAGCTTCTACTGTCGGCATCCTCTACCTCAATCTCTTTTTTGAGAAAATCATCCTCCTGTATTGAATTCTTTTTATTCTCGGAAGATAAGAAAATCTTTTGATTATCTGACTTTTCTTGAGCTTCCAATCCACTTTCATCTTTATTGGTACTGTTGCTACTTGTCTTTTTAAGCACCTTTCCATCAACATTGCTATATGACTCATTACTGTGCTTGGATTTGGTTTTTTTCAACTTCAATGGACTATTTAAATCATTTTTGTTACTACTACTATTCATCTTTTGGAGACTTTCAGTTGATGAATGTTTAGATATTAGGGTATTTTTGAGTTTTTTACCACTTCCGATCAAACCAGATATTGCATTAAGTTTGTCTTTGTCTGCCCGCAGCCTAAGACTTAATTTGATCTTTTCTCTTTTCATCTCTTTCTCTAGCAAAAGATACCAAAATGCATCCAACTGATCACACTTCCTGTTTACTACACATTCTTGAATTCTTTTCGTATCAACACCTAATCGTTTTAAGTGCTTCAACAAATGCTTCTCCTCATTAGTTGTAAACTGTCTTTTTCCAAAATTTTTGTAGTATTCAGTTTTCATATTAGTATATTTAAGCATTTTTATTCCTTCAGATCCCAAAAATGGGTGTTTCAAAACGTAATCTAACGAAAATGGTCTCTGCGATGGGTCTTTTTGCAATAAACATTGGCATAGTTCTATTGCCGTTATTGGTATATTTCTGTTGGAGGAGGAATTTGAATCCACGCTCAATAAAGTACTTTTGGGAACAAGATCATAGTCAGGTTCTTCATTGATGATTTGATATTTAGCAAGATCTTCTTCTTCTTCTTCAAAGGGCATCAGGCCGTACAATAAGGTATATAGAATAACACCCAATGCCCACATGTCAATTTTAACGCCATTATAATGACTATTTACATTCTCCCTCATCAAGAGTATCTCAGGCGCCATATAAACGAGAGTTCCGCAAATCGTTTTCAAAAAGGAATTTTTGGTAGAGTCTCTCGCAAACCCAAAATCTGTCAATTTGCAATTACCGTTCTTATCAATCAAGATATTTTCCAATTTTAAGTCTCTGTGAGAAAAATTCAAGCTGTGTATGTAATAAACAGCGCCTACAATTTGCGAAAAGAATTTCCTGATATCCTGGAGATCAAGCGCACAATTCTTGTTCAAAAAATAGTCAAACAACTCACCTTGCGGACAATACTCTATAGCCAAATATACCTTAGACTCAGTTACTATTATTTCATAGAGTTTTGTTATGTTGTCATGGAACGCCTTTTTGTGGAAAAATATCTCTCTGATGAAGTTAGGATCGACCTTTGAGCCAGATTTCAACACTACTTTTGTTTTTGTCAACTTATGGATGGCCATGAAGACCGTGCTGAACGAGCCCTGACCAATCTGCTTTACTATGTGGTAATTTCCAACATTTTCGAGCTGCTCAGAATTGAGCTTCTGATAAAGCCTAGATAGAGATTCATTGGTATTCGTGGTCCTCTGGTTATCATTGTTCCGTGCCCGTGTGTACATTGCGTGTGAATACCAGAAATCCTGTTGATACGAGTGGTCTTGATGCTCACTTCTTTCGAAACCAGCTGAGCTCCTGAGTTTTCCCTGTAGTGGTATGCTATTTGCAAAATGCTGGGCAAGCTTTCGACTTTTCTGAAAGCAAAACTGAAAATTTCCTAGTCAACCTGGCAGCCAAATCTTCACTCACGCCTGCAGAGAGCTTTGTGAATCGTAGCCTGGTTTGTTTGCCTTCCGAAGAACTGGGTCTAACTTCCAGATATCAATGTATGATGGCTTCAAATTCCTTGTTTCTGGGTTCAAGATCTTTGTGTTTATAGGGTTCCCTGATTCCACGAAAGCAACCTACTAAAAGTCCTTCAAGTGACGTCTGAATCGCAGAAACTACCATCCGTCAACGCCGTACCTGTTTTTTTTCCAATTTCGCTGCTGAAACTTTTCGATGGAAAACCGTTCCGGTCCTTCCGGCTCCGGATTTATTCGAGTTAGATTTCTCGAAGAGAAATCAAAAAAAGAAAAATTTAGGTGGGAGTATTTACTGACTGGGTGGCCAGTAATAGAGAAAGGAAAAAAAGCTAATTCTTGCAGTAAAATGTACTAGCGTGTCTATTTGGAGCATCTTGAAACAAACTCGACCAACCAGCAGTATATCCTTGAAGAACAGCAAAATCAACAAGTATTTGGAGGATTCCTATGCCCAGAAACTGATTATAGAGGTTGATTGGCCAGAGAAATTCAAACTTTGGTTTTTTCCCGTGGATTTTTCAGCCCTTACTGCCGGTGTTCACCCGAAACCCCTGAGGCTGTCTAGTGACATACATGGCAAGGCTGTCGCCAGATACTAGAGAATCGACAGTTGATACAAGTTTCGTCCCCCTCGATTGAAGCATTTCCCACTAAAGAAAAAGACCTGAAAATACAGGAACCACATCCTCTGTCCCACAAAAATGGACGGGGTCAACGAACAGAACATGGTGCTCTACAGACTCTTTGAGTCCCAGGATGTGTCTCTCTACATGTGCATAGCCAATTTGCTAAAGCATTCAGACAACATAGGTATATTTGCGTATCTCTGCAACAAAATCAAAACTTTCAAATACGAAGAAGTGGAGTTCTACGTTCCCCAATTGTGCCAGATCGTCGTGACGGTTGAAACAGAGTGCATGGCCTTGGAAGATCTTTTGATTGAGTATTCTTCACAGTATCCGCATTTCATATTGTTGACCTTTTGGCAATTCCAGTCATACCTAACAGATTTCAGCGATGACCCTGAATCCTACGGCTTTCAGGTCTCTAGAAGAATGCTAAACACTTTGCAGTTCTATTTGTTTAATGCAGGCTCCACACCCGTCAAGAAGTTCAGAGAAAACACCCAACCCGCTATTGTTTTGTCTTCTGTAATTGCTGCCTCGTTAGCGTTACCTCAGTTGGGAGAATATATCGCCCCATTAGCCATTTCTCAGGGTAAAAAGCAACGTTCTTTTGTCTTCCAGTTAGCCAAAAACTACAGTCAACAACTCAAAAAGAATTTAACATTGAAAAATACTAGACTTAATTCACTCAGGGATACCTCTGGAGCTTCCGCTACCAGTAATTCCGATAAATATGATACCATTCCTTCACCTACCGCAGATGACAAGTATTTCAAAAAGGATCATCCCCATGAGGATGAAAGTGAAGTAGTGGTGGAATCTTTGCAGAAAATAATGGATAACACAGACGTGTTCGCAAAGAAAAGGAGCTCTTCGAGAAAATCAGGCAAATTGACCTCACATTCCTTGCGAAACTATCCATCTAGCATTGCTAGTGCAAACAAAGTTGAGGATTTTGACTTGAGCACTAGTAGACTTAACTTAAGTGATCATGGATCATCTGCCTCTTTACCTGTTTATAATGACAATTATAGCGATTACGATAATCATTCCATTCCTTCATCACCTTCAAGTTCTAACGGCATTCCAGCGTTATACACCTCTAGAAGTAGAACTAATAGTATGGGTGCAGTGAATAACGGCGAAGGTGGTCAAACAAATAATAACTCAAGAGGACGTAGCACCTCCCATAATCAATCTCATCATCACAAAAGAACAATCTCTCCATCATTGATGACAACTACGACAAAAATCAAACTATTGAAATCTAATTATTTCAAATGTGAGACTCAATTCGCCATTGCTTTACAGCAAATTTCTTTGAGACTCTCGCAAGTCCCTAAAGAAGCTCGACTTAGTACTTTGAAAGCTGAAATTTCCTTACTAAACAGAGACTTGCCTGCCGAGGTGGATATACCTACTCTATTACCAGCAGCCAAGAAGATGAAGCTTCACAAAATTGTTAGAATCACGCCAAATGAAGCAGCTGTATTGAACTCGGCTGAAAAAGTTCCATTCTTATTATTAATTGAATATTTCAGTGACGAGGTTGATTTTGATCCTATCAGTGATTCCAACATGAAATTATTGCGCGAAAGAGCTGACAAAAAGTATATTTTCGACTTGGGAACCCACACTGCAACGAGATTAGTCAATGAAGCACAAAATGAAAAACAAAAATTGAGTGAAGAAATCTCGAATACTCCGCAGTTACCTTTCTATGATGATACTGAATTGATGGAAGAGGACTTGGGTGATTTGTCTGTGGTTAAATTATCCAATAGATCAGAAACAGAGACTTTAAAGAATGAACTATACATCAATAGTGCAAGTATAATTCCAGATTTGGCTAAAAGTGGTGCACATGATAGAAGTGCTAGTTTAACCTTCAGTTCAAAATACACTCCTATGCCTTCGCCGTTCCTCGGAGATTCAGCTGGTAATAGTGAAGATTCGTCTGACCAAAATGAATCATCAAACGATCCAGTTCAACCAGAAGACTTGGCAACACATATGCGAATTGCTGCGGTAATGTTGACTCAATTAGATAAACCTAATAATACTTTGCAACTGGATCAAAGTGCGGCTATTAAAGCACGAATTATTGAATCTATGCAATCTTTGCAAGACAACTTTGGTTACAATGATATTCAGATGGTTAAAGGACAAGCTGGAGACCGTAAATTAGAAAATGATCTCAAACTAGGGGGATTATACAATAGTAGTGAGACTACATATTTAGGTGAAGATTGGGATACGAAGAAGGCTAGAATTAGAAACGAATCGCCTTTTGGTTACAAAGAAAATTGGGATCTATGCTCAGTTATCTCGAAGACAGGTGATGATCTCAGACAAGAATCATTTGCTTGTCAGTTGATTCAAGCAATGGCTCAAATATGGAAGAATGACAAAGTTGGAGTTTGGGTAAAGAAAATGAGAATCTTGATCACTAGTGCTAATACTGGTTTGGTTGAAACGATTACAAATGCGTTATCTGTTCATTCAATTAAAAAAGCATTGACAAAGATTACTATAGAGGAAGGGTCAAATCCAAAAGGGACCATTGAATCATTACCACTCCATTTCAAAAAAGTTTTCGGTGAGCCAGAGTCGCCCAAGTACAGAAATGCTCAGAAGTGTTTTGCTGCGTCTCTTGCTGCATATTCTTTGATATGTTATTTATTACAGGTGAAAGATAGACATAACGGTAATATTATGTTGGATAATGAGGGGCACATTATACACATCGACTTCGGATTCATGTTGAGCAATTCTCCTGGCTCTGTTGGTTTCGAAGCCGCTCCTTTCAAGCTTCCTTTTGAATATATCGATGTGCTTGGCGGTTTAGAAAGTGAGCAATATGCATATTTCAAAAAGCTATTAAAGAATGCCTTTTTGTCCATCAGAAAACATGCGGAAGACATTGTTCAAATGGTAGAGCTTATGCAAAGAGATTCCATGCAGCCTTGCTTCAAAGCAGGGGATCAGACCGCTTACCAGTTAAGACAAAGATTCCAATTGCATTTGTCTGACTCCGAAGCAGAAGATTTCGTGGAGAACTTTTTGATTCAAAAAAGTATTGGTAGCTTGTACACAAGATTGTATGATCAATTTCAATTATTGACTCAAGGTATTTACAGTTGATTCATTAGACTATGTACATTATCTATTTTTTAAATAAACATTGACCCAAATGGCAATACATTAATCTCATTTATCAATCAAACTATATGGTATTGTAATTAAGTGAAAATGTTGACTAAATCATCAAGCTTATGCTTAGCGTGCGCATATTTTCAGAGTTGCAACGTATTTTTTTTTTTTTTTTTTGAAATCTCTTTCAAAAGGAGAACAATATACTAAACCAAATAACGGCGAGTAATTGTTAGGTAAATCTATTCAATTAAAAACGAAGCCTCTTCTTTGATACGATTCTAAAGGTTAAATCTCCACAATCGACCTACCATTGACCATTATAAAAGCGTCTTGTACTAAAATGCAAATCAGAACGTTTGATTATAAAAACGAATATCCTATCTACGGAGCAAAATTTCTCGACAATGACACCCTTCTTGTCGCGGGAGGAACAGGTACTACAGATCCCGAAATTGGTAACAAAGTAACTGCTTTCAAGGTGAATTTCAAAAGAAAAACCAAGAAAATTAAAAAGTTCAGAGAATTGGTTCTACCAGCTGACTATAATTATCCAACATCGCTCGATACGGATGGATTAACAATTGTCTTGGGTTTCAATGAAGAGGTGTTCAACGAAGATGAGTATTCTGATTTTCCCGAGTTTTCTAACTTGAGAAAGTATACTTGGAATAACGAGCATTTGATATTTGATAAGCCAGCTGAATTATTCGATCCCATGGAAAGAACATTGAGTTTCGTTTCCCTATGCTATATTTCTGAGGATGGAAGCGTTGCTGCTGTTTCTTCATCCAATGCGAAATCTCCTAAACTCGTTGTTTTTGATCCTAAAGATTTAAGCATAAAGTTCAAAATCAACGCAGCGAACAATGAAATGATATCTGATATGCACTTTAGTTCCGATAATAAAGTTTTGTGCTATGTAACTGACTCTACTTTTGAGGCCATTTCCACAATCACTGGAAGATCTTTGTTGAAAAATAGTGATTTGAAAGCAAAGTATAATGTGACCGCTCTTACAAACATAAGATTTATTTCTAGTGATGACATCTTAATTGCCGTCTGTTTTGGGGAAGGAAAAGGTGTTGGATTCGTTCTTTATTCAATTTCTAAGTTGAAAATTTTGAAAGTTGAGAGAGTATCCCATAAGTTTAAGAAAATCACTTCTTTGGATTTTTGTCCATTATTTAATCCACATACTAATCAGGTCGACTATGATAACTCTTTGATCGCAATGTCTGGAAGTGATAATTCTATCACTATGTTCAAATATAAAAACTTTCAGCGGGTCAGTTATTTTCCAAACACACAGCCTTTCATCACAAAAATTTCATTTTCTCCAAGTGGTGAATATTTGGTATCTGTCACTTCTGAAGGAAATATTCGCCTTTACAGAATACATACGCTTGATCTTTTCAATGATTCAGGGTCAAAATTTCTTAAAACTGTGTTTTATTCTGTTGCATGTATTATTTTTGTTGGCTTTATTGGAGTTGTAACTCAGTACATGATTAATAAAAACGTTTTCGAGAAATTAATTGACCAAATTAAAAAGAATAAGGCAGATTCCTCTTCTTACTTCAAATTCAATGATGTCGTTGATGATACAACCTCATCTCGCTCGTATCAAACAAATTATGGTTCCCCAAAATCAATTGTTGAGGAAATTGTATATGATGATATGATGAGCAAATCTACCATGGTTATAAATAGAGACATATCTGGGCGTAAACGCTCTGTTGTGGAAATTTCATCTCCTTCTTCGAATGAACAAACTACTGATTATATATCTGTTTCAGAGCCTGAAAATATTGTTTCAAGTATCCATGAAATCATAGCAGAAGAATCTATTCTTTCTGTCACATCTGAGTCTCCAGTTTCCGCTCCAACAGCTCAAGAGAATTTTGACACTGAAGAATATAGTGAGAATAATACCCCAGTTAGTACTGTCAAAGAAGAAGATCAAATATTTAGTATTTTACCGATAGACGTAAGTGGATCTGAGCCGGTTCTCAGTATCGTTTCAATTGATGAAATTGCTGAGGAAATCGTATCTACTGTTTTGCCCACTTTTAAGGAAACAGCTACCGAAGAACTATCTTCAATTTCTTTATCAATTGATACTACTACGCTGTCTGAACAAGTGTTCAGTATATTACCAATCAACGTTGAAAGTCATGCAACATCTGTGGACCATGAATCAACCATTTCAGATATTGAAAATCCTTCATCTACTGAAAGCCCACTCTTCACAGGGAAGGAAGAAATGGTCAATCCAGATTTGGAAGATTTGGAAGAACCAATCAAAGTAGCTGCTGATAGTATCCCATATGGCGAACATTCTATTATCTACGATGCTATGGATATAGATCCTAAATTATTGAACGATGTAGAGTTGGAAAGATTGGAAAGAAAAGCCAGAATTGAACAATTAAAATTAGAATTGGAGCAGCTAGAACTCAAGAAAAAACAATTAGAAGAGGCAGAACAAGATAGACTAGAACAAGAAAAATTGGAACAGGAGAGACTCAAGAAAGAAAGATTAGAGAAAGAAAGACTTGAGAAAGAAAAAATTGAGCAAGAAAGATTGGAGCAAGAAAGATTGGAGCAAGAAAGATTGGAACAAGAAAAACTTGAGCAAGAAAGATTGGAACAAGAAAGACTTGAGAAAGAAAAAATTGAGCAAGAAAGATTGGAACAAGA